>JBBPBX010004525.1:44083-61437 GCA_038048925.1 Garcialebias charrua | reverse complement strand
GGCAATAGCAAACCATTTTTAATTAAGAGACTTATTCAAATTACTAGATAGGTAACAACTTTTCGTAATTGGCTTGGATACAACGTCCCATTTACTATACTGTAGTAGATTTAGTCATTGCCAATCAAAACGCCCGTATACTGGGTGCTTACACTTGGTGTTTCATTTAATCATGCCCCTACATGATCCAGCCTCAAAATTAACGCCAGTTAGCTTTGGCTTATTCCATTAATTTCCACTTTGTAGCTCAGACCTAACGCACTTGTCACACCACAAAATTACCACAGACTGAGAACCTGCACCAGCATTAACACTGGCCTTCACTCTTTCTTGTTCAACTTCTGCTCACTACTTTTTCCCAGTCAGAGTATCGAACTCCTGGTGACTAACTTCATCCTGGGCAGGATGTCCCTGGAGTCTTGTGTCAGGTGTCGCAGATTTGGTACTTTTGTTGATGTGCAGCCTGCTGCATATGTGAAACGGGAGAGCTACAGATCTGATTCAAAAGGCCTTGGGTATGTGTCCAAGTGTGTAGAAAAGCTATGCATCAGGCCAGAAGACACCATGCAAAAAAGGACGCTTTTATAAACGTGTTTTCTATCTTTTTTTTGTTTGTTTGTTTCATTCCAATGTCTCTCTTGCTTTAAAGAGAAATGTGTGCCAACAATTGAAACTTCTACAGGTTTATCTTCCAGGACTGAGTCATTGTTTCTTATATTTTCTGTGTTGATGATGTCCACTTTGCTGTAGACATCACCAAAGTTGTGCATTCAGCTTTTCGGCAAGCCTCGCTGGGCAGCTGTTCAAGACTTTATACGGTGTAGAGGTGAGAAACAGTGGCTGATTCATTCATGCTGAACTGAGGGTGATGATGCCCTAGTTTTTAGCCCTCAGTTTGCTTGTAAGCCCGTGTTGTTGGTGGGGCGTTTCTTAAACATTCACAAGGCTGGCCACCAAACAAAGGTGCTTATCAGCAACCTTGAGGCCTAGATTCTTTGGATGTAATGTACTGTATTAATGAGAATGATTGCCTCAGACCTACATTCAGATGTTTTTATTCTCAGCCAAACGGTATTTGCTTTGAAGGATATGTGAAGCCAGTTAATCCAATAAGACCTTAACATGTGAGTACCTGCACTTACGTTTGCTGACAGTCTTGGTTTTTCATGCAATTAAGATTTAATTTGTCAAAATGTCACAATATGCGCAAATTGTACGATAAGAAAAAAGTGTGGGTTTAGAGCTGTAATAGTCAGTCTTAAGTTAGTTATGCAAAAAAAGTTTCACATTATTATTTTACTGTAAAAGTTTCTTACTCGCAGATGCTCTCCCTTCGAAAGTCTGTTCAATTATTCTATAAAAAAATACTGTAAAATCTTTATTGCAGTTTATATTGCAGAACAAAATTTAAGCTGTTCCTTTTTTATTTTTTTATAATACGGCACTGTCCCATTTTTAATATAATGTTTAATACTGGAGCAGGACCTGAAGCAGGCCTTGAAGTTGGCCCAGAAACAAACCCTAGATAGCAGAACTAAATTTATCCCCTGTGTTCTCGTCTACAGAAAATGCACCACGTTGGTGTGTTGCCATGCAGAGTTGGAAATCAATGCCGGGTTGATGCTTTTGTCAAGCTGTTTGTTCGCCACTGTCATGGGTGTTCTGATGCGTTTGTTGTTCCGTGACCATCCAGCCTGCAGAACCCAACCGCCCAGGGAAAAACAGAAGGAGCATTGCGTCCGCTCATCAAATGGAAGGCTGTAATTGAAGGCATTCATTGTAATGCCTGTGTGAGTGAACTCTTCAGTTTTTGCTGCTCAAATGCTCTGCACATTGGACGAGTAGAAGAAGTGTGCATCTAGTTGATAGTTGTTGTGCTTTGAGATGCAACTATTGAAGAGGTGTTGGTCAGTCAGTTCAATTCAGTTTATATAGCACCAAGGCACAACAGAAGTCATCTCAGGGCACTGACAGAAACAATTCATATAAATAAAAAGTAAGTTAATAACATTATTTATCTGAGGAGCAGACTTCTTTGAGTCTTAACTTCACAGACTCTTATCTTGAGCAAGCATGAAGGAAACGGTGGAAAGTAAATACTCCCTCACGACAAAGAAACCTTTAGCAGAACCAGGTTCAGGACAAGTGGCCATCTGCTTTGATCGGCTGGGGTTAAGAGAAACCGGAAGGAGGAACGGATACACAATGGCAGGTCGAAAATAACACATTAAGATATAAATAATTTAAAATGCAAACTATTCATTTGTAACAATTTATTTTAAGAAATGAGGTCAATATGTCCTCCGGTAGTCTAAGCCAGTGATTCCTAACCCGAGTCCCTGAGGAAACCATCCTGCTTGTTCCTCTGCTCCAGCACACCTGATTTGAACGAAAGGCTTCTGCCAAACTTAAGGAAGTAATTAAATCACTGACTCAGGTGTGTTGGAGCAGAATATAAACTAAAACATGCAGAATGGTGTTCCTCAAGGACCAGGGTTGGGAACCACTGATCTAAGCCTATGGCAGCATAACAAGCCAAAACGTAACTACTGTATAGGATTTATAAAAAAGGAAAGTCTTAAGTCCAGTCTTAAAACTGGACAATGTGTCAGCCTCATGGACAGAAACTGGAAGTTGGTTCTACAAGAGAGGAGCCTGATAACTGAAAGATCTTCTCCCATTCTTCTCTTGGAAACTCTAGGAACCACAAGTATCGTAAACCTGCAGTCTGAGAGCGAAGTGCTCTTAGGAAAATAAGGAACAATAAGATCTGTAATATAAGATTGAGCTAGGTTGTTGAGAGCTTTGCAAGATTTTGAATTCAATTCTGAATTTAACAGGGAGCCAATGGAGAGAAGCTAAATCTGGAGAGATGATCTCTCCTACCAACTCCCCGTAGCTCACTCAGTCATGGTTATTATTTGTGTTGAATAACGGTTGCTAAAAATTTTGAGTATCTGAGTGCAACATGAATGGAAGATTATCTCCTTAAGTTCTATATTTCTCAACTAAATGTGGATATTTTCTTGATGTGGTTACTATCGATTAATACCGGTCTGACTGTTGTCAAACATTGGCTCAGTGTCACTGCTTGCCCCTCTACTTTGATTTTGAAGTGGTCCTGAACGCCCTCTGGGTGGTCTGGGGAAGATACGGGATGGAGGCAACAAGAAGGATTTGTGCTTCTACATCCCTGTCCTCTTACTGACAGAAGTCAGCATGCAGCTCTGTGGGCGAGTGCACCTGCATATAGAGAATAGAAGAAAGGAGCAGTGAGGAAACAACGGTGGGATGGTAGGAAGACGGAAAATACTGCCTGCCAAGCGTTCAGACTGAGGGAGGTGTTGGTGGCGGTGAGGCCTGAAATAATGGCATTATTTCACAAACTGCTCCATCAGTTTGTTTTTTTCATGTGGACCCCAACATAGGTGCTTTACTTTATTCAAGGAGGATGGTATTGACTTAATATTCTGTCAGATTCTGCCTCAGGTTAAACTGAAAATCTCCAGGAGCTGATAAAATACTTACAGCAGGGCGTATTTAATAAGATCAGCTGCTTAAAGCATCTCTGAAGACTTGGTGAACGGTTGAAATGGCTCCGCTCAGCTTATTTTTTAGTTTCTCTCCTTTCTGTTTAATCCTGCTAACATTTTATAGAAACTCCCTTGAAATGTCCTGCTTAGCACTGGCAGAGAGGCTGGGTAGAGATGGCTGTGCGCTGGCTTAAAATAAATCTCTAAATGAAAACTTCAGGCAGTTTTGGCCCCTCTTCGACTGGTGCTGGTTGTTTGAGATTGTCTTCCCATCAAGCAGGTAATCAATTATTTCTAATTGCTACTGCATTTTAAACACTATGTTTTTCTTGTTTACGGTAGTTGTTTTTATTGCCTGGATCTCTTATTAGACTGGCATCTAGTCTTTTTGGCATCTCTTATGTTTTGTTTTATTATAAAATTTTAGTAAAATCTCGCTTAAAGCATTTTTTTTTACACCTCAAAATTATTATAAAATTCTTTGAATTGCAAATATAATTTTTTTGTGATTGTTTTAGAGTAAATATAACAATACTCTGGTTCTTTATTTATTTAATTTTTGTCTACCAGCAGGCATCTCTCCAATTTGTCTGAATCCCATTTTTGTTTCTCTGCTGCAGATGTGTCCATTGTTTCGCTTTTTTTGTCTTCATCTTCAGCAGCTTATAGTAATAGGATAGCTTTATTTTTCCCAGCCTGTAGCCACTGGCAAGCTCACCTGGTGTGACATTACAGATCACCATGATCTGAGGCCACGGCTTTGTTTCAGGTCGCAAAAAAAAAAACAGCTGACAGTGAGGCAAGGACAAAAACAGCCCACAGTCTCTTCCTGTTGATGCGGTGCCCGGGCAAATAGAGGAGTAGTTGAAGGGATGAGTGGGTGAAAGTGAGCTCAGGGCGGAGGATGAGAAATGGCAGATGGATAAAAGGAGGGCAGATAGGACATGGTGACAGCTGGAATAGGTTGTCAAATCTACGACAGGCTGCTGAAAACGAGCCAGTCAGCGGGGGTTCATATCATCGGGGTTATGAAGTTGACCAGCTGGCAGGTAGTCTGGGCCAGTTAGACGAGTTGAACGTCTTGTCGCAGGGAGAAAAAAAACCTCCCAACAACTGGAGTTCAGCCTGATGTTAAGACCACACAATAGGATTACTGATGAATACAGAGAGAGAGTGAATACAAAATGAAGGTCAGCCTCAGGGGTCAGACTCACTAGCTGTGTTTCCGTTTTCATTTCGATTTTTGAGCTAATTTTTGAAATCTCGCAAATGTGTAAATACAAATTAATGCGAAGCAGAAGTGTTTCCATCTACTGACTTGTAGCGCATCTACCAAGCCACGCACAGCGTCATTACGTCAGACGTCAGCGTCATTACGTCAGACGTCAGCACTGCGCATGTCTACAGTAAACAGGAAGTAGCGGTTGAAAACAGAACCCGGCCACACATCTCGTCAAAATGGAGAGAATATTTCAGGTACGTGTTGCTATCGGGCGAGTTGTATTTATTCTGTCATGCCAACTAGTTTTAGCGATGTTACATGTTGTCCGGAGCGGAAACAGCTGATCAGTCACGTGACGTGAATGTTCGCTTCGGCAGCACGAGTCGGCAAATGTGTTTCCATCTGTCGTTTTGCGCATCTGCTCGGTTTCGAAGATCCCAAAAACCACCTCAAGCGAGCGTATAAACTTTTTGGCGAATTTCAGGAAGTAACTGCGCATTTTGCCGTTTCCATTAAGCTTTTCTGCTGCGATACTTCAAAATGCGCACCTAGAAACCTTGATGGAAACACGGCTACTTTACACTCCCGACTTTTTCTCTTAACTTTTCAATCTTTAGAAGATTTTGCAAATCAATGTTTTTGAATAGAAACAAAGTACAGTACTGTAATTAGATTTTTTAAATATGTTAAAGTATTTTCCTTCCCACTAGCTCTGGTTTTACTGTACTGTCTGACCTTCCATTCCTGTATGTAAAAGCTTCAAAAAATTACTTCTCTCATACAGTTTAATTAAATTAACCACTAACACTGATATATTTTACCTCTACGTTAGATTTCAGAGTCAGAGAGTCTTTATTTAATGTTCTGGATAAAGTTTTACAAGGCAATAGCCTGTGCAAAACGTCAGAAGGTTGGAGGATTGAAGATAATTTATTATTGTAGATTTTTTTATTTTACAGATCAGTTACAATAAACTTACCATGCTCCGTTCAAAATGGACAAAGTCCAAACACAGATGTTTTGGTTTTTCTGTTAGATTTTTTCACTTGCCCTCGAACAAGACGGACACTTTTCTTCCCTCTCCTGCTTTTGCTCTTTGTCTTGTGTATCGGAGCCTCTTTTTACACATCTTCTGAATTGTAAATTATTGTCATGGATCTGCTCAGCTGGTTTCTCAACGCAATTTATATAATGTGTTCGACAAAAAGACGGGGTGCTGGAGAGCCCTCATGCCCTGAACGGACGCACACAGCTGGGCATGTTATGGAATACAGTACTAGGGGTGTAACGGTACGCTAAAATCACATTTCGGTTCGGTTCAATTACAAGGAGGGCTCTGTTCGGTTTATTTTCAGACCTGGTACAAAAAAAAAGAAGACAAAATAAAGACTTACATTTTTATTTTGAAAATATGCCAAAAATATATTTGTATTGTATTGTAGTAATAAATAAAAGTGACCCATTTGGATGATATTTTAAATAAACAGCACTCTACAATAAATAAACTATATTAACAATAATAAAAATCTTAAATACAATAACAGTCAGAACAATAAGCAGCAACAGACTGTTTACAGTCCAACTAATCAAGTTTTTGTCCAGTAGCAGCAGTGTGGCTGTATTTGTCCTCATTACTGTACTCACAACCTCTTGGACCTGCTCCTCCAAGTGGGACAGGTCCTAGAACAGTTCAGAGTTCAGTTCAGTCATCACACACTTCTTAGCTGCAGCAAGTGATCTCTGGTGGATGTCTGTTCCTGAAGTGGAATGCTACCTCTGTCCAAGACTGAAAATAAAACACAGAGGTAAAAAAGATAAGTTAATAAGATTGTGATTTTAAATAATAATAAATAAATTATAAATAATAATAATAATAATAATAAAAGAACAATACCTCTTGAACGGCGTCTCTCTATTAAATACAGTATACAGTTACACCACAGGTTGAATCTCCCACTCATCATCAGGGCGTCAGCTCCAGGACTTGTTGACATCAGTTTTAGTTTTTTCTTAAAGAGCTGAACTTTTTGACTGAAGTGTTGACGTGATGAATGTCTCATAGCGAGGATCAGTAACTTTAAAGCCTGTGCATAAAACAACATTCAGACTTAGATTCAGAGATTTAAAAATTCATACAGTTTGCGTTATTGCTCTGGACCGACCTGAATTACCTGATGAAGTAATTTTTATGCAGCTGTTGTTGTTAGCGCTGTTTGTAACAAGCTGAGTGCTTTTCTTCGTTCACGTTCGGGTGACATCGTTTCCAGCGCGTTCACGTTAGACGTGTTGCTGCAGATCCAGTCTTGTGAAAACACATCCACACAGCGTTGGATGTACGCTCGTCAAAAAAGCCATTACGTTCCCAAACAGAAGACAGCACACGACATGCTAACGGCTAAATGCTGCGGGTGCTTCGCGTGCTGCGCGATAATAGCTCCGTGCTGAAACGCGCCCAGGAAATTTAGTTCCGCAGTGCATATAATTCCCTCGTTAATAACGTTCAATGAGTGAAAAAAATCACCGAAACGGTACGCAGGTGGACCGAACCGAACGTGCTGTACCGAAACGGTTCGGTACACCCACTTGTACCGTTACATGCCTATGGAATACGTGTACATAATTGGATTTATGATAACAGGGTTTCTGCCTTTTGGAATCGGCAGATACCTAGGTTATCGACAAATTAGGAAGACGTCTGCAGCAGTTTCGGCCATGGTGAAGCTGTGAAGGATTAATTTGGGCTTCAAGCTCTCACACTCGTATGCTTTGCGAGCTCCCTGGAACTCGCTGGCATAATGGATTTGACGCTGGAGAAAAGCTAACAAATTAGCTTACAGGCCGGTGGAATGTCCACAAATCTGGTTGTTTGGATTCACCATCGAGAGTTCCAGCAGACCCGAAGGCAGACTGGAACCAGAGTCTGCCTGCCCAAACAATTGTTGTTTATATCTGAATGTGACCTCCCCGCTTGGCCTTGGAAGGCCAACTCATCTCAAACTGCTCTTGGTGGATATGTACCGTAAATAAAGAAGCTCTGCTCTGTCCCCCCCACAACCTCGGGGACGTCTGTGAACACTTATCAGAGCTGTACTGGCTGAGAGACACTAACATCTTATCAGGAGTATGGAAACCATCTGGAAGTGCTCATGGACAAATCTCACCGTCTTGTCATCCATGCATATGTACCGTAATTTCCGCCCTTTAAGTCGCTCTGCCCCATAAGTCGCTTTAGTCCAATATGTCCAATAAATTGGAAAAATCCATAAATATGTTGCTTCGCCCCATAAGTCGCATCTATTATGCGTCACTGCCGACAACCCGAAATGTGGGCCGGTGACGTTTTGCTCTGCTGCATATGGTGGCCACAGGAGCGTGCACGGAAGGACATGGTAAAAACAATTATTTGTTTGCTGAAAATTATAGCAAAGATGTGTCTTAGCTTAACCTTTCCTTAATAAATGCATGTAACTGTCAAATCAGCTGGCTTTAAAAAGTAGTTTTGCTACATGCACCCGCGCGGGTGGGCCACTGCATTTTCTTTAAAATTTAGCAAGATAAACACCTAAAAAAATATTTGTTAGCTGACATTATAGCAAAAGTGTTTCTGAGCTTAACCGTTCCTTAATAAATTCACGTAATGGTCAAATTAGCTGGATTTAAATTGCTTCGCTTTGATGTCTTCCAAATGGTCACGCGCGCTGCGAAAATAAATTGTAAATAAATCGAATTTTCGCTCAAACATCTCCTACAGTTATTAGGTTGTAAATATCCATCCAGTGATTACTTTCTGTAAGTTTCATCAAAATCTGTTGTGTGGTTCATGAGCTATTTTGCTAACAAACACGAGTTCAGACCTACCTCCAGAGTTCAGGAGGCCGGGCTGCGACAGAGTGAGTCCGAGCAGAGGAGGCTTTTTTCGGACACGAGCTGGGAACGGTCAGTGGCCCCTAGCGGCTGAAAGTGGTACTACTGCCCCTAGCGGCCAAAAGGGGTACTGCTCCATTTTTTTGGTCAGAATGAACTGATATCTCAGCCAAAAATTTGTCTAAAAATATGGGGAAAAAATCCATAAATATGTCTCTTCGTCCCATAAGTCGCAGGACATGAAAATTAATTTTAAAAAAACTGCCGGAAAATACGGTATTGTCTATCTACGTTGCTTGCTGTGTAGATTTGTTTACAGGTAGTCCTCGACTTACGACTGTCTCGAGTTACGACTTTTCGCAGTTACGACGCATCTCCCATACAAATTTTTATTTTGAACATTTATTTTGAAAAGCAGAGTTACGCAGTTTCTGGTTTCCGGTTTTACGGCAGTTTTACGTCGTAAACGCAATGGAGAATACGGAGGAGGGACGGACAGCTTCACCACAGCATCCCAGTAGGAAATTGACTTTTTTTTCTCCCTTCATAATGGCTCCCAAATGTATGTGTTTTTTGACAATTATGTAGGGTACTGTGTTAGGATAGGCTAAGTGCTTAGTAAAATACAGTACTATACGTATAAGGTGAAGTATTTACTAGGGATGTCCCGATCCGATCACGTGATCGGAAACCGGGTCCCAATCACGTGATTTCAGACTCGACTTGACTCGGGCGTTACACACCGATCAGGGATCGGATATATATGTGTATATTTATTCTAAACACAAACGGGAATATTATATTAACTGTATGTTGAGTTACAGAGTCAAATTGTCTCGGAACAAAACATGCACAATAGTTTTGCAGCAGTGCCTGCCGTAAAGCAGTGCCTGCCGTAAAGCGGTGACTGTCGTAAAAAAGAAGCGGAACGCGGCATTAACTTGAAGTGGAGGCAGCGATGTCTGTCGTGTGGAGATATTTTAAAGTGGATGACAAATGGAAAGTTCGTATTTCAAGAGGAGGTAAGGAAAAGGCTGCATTTAACACAACAAACCTGATTAGGCACATCAGAAACAAACACCCGACACAATGCACAGAGTTTAACCAGACAACCCAGCCGAAGACGAGCCAGCTCACGCTGCAAGAGACTTTATATTTATATTTATCTCATAAAGAAAAACATACACTTCCTTCTGTGAAGCCACAGGAGGAGAGTTAAGGAGTGCTGTTCAGAAAAGCATGTTACTAGCCTTATTTTTTATAAAACTGACACTTCCTGGTCAGGTTGTGGTCAGGTTGTGGTCAGGTTCTGGCCAGGTTCTGGTCAGGTTGTGGTCATGTCCTGGTCAGGTTGTGGTCAGGTTCTGGCCAGGTTGTGGTCATGTTCTGGTATTTTAAGTTGAGCTGCTTATTTTAAATTAGACATTTATACTGTTGCACTAAACTTCAATGTGAAGAATTTTATTTTAAATCTTATTACTTGATTGTTCAATCTACCTCACAGAAGTACTCTGTTAAATGTTAAGGTAAATAAAATAAAAATTAAGGGACATCTGGATCTGTTTCTTTTTTTCCCCTTCATTTTAAAAATGTATTTTAGAAGTATCGGATCGGGACTCGGTATCGGCCAATTCCTAAAATTAAAGGACTCTGACTCGGACTCGGGGCCAGAAAAACCTGATCGGGACATCCCTAGTATTTACGTATGTTCCGACTTACGTCGAAATTCGGGTTAGGACACAGCATAGGAACGGATCTCCGTCGTAAGTCGAGGACTACCTTTAATTATTTATTTTTTGATACCTTAAACTGTGCCCTGTCGACACGGTGTGAAAGATCTTTAAAAAAAATGTTATACCGGTACCTCTTTCCTTATGTTGTCTTCCCTTTTTTTCTTATCTAAGCTAAGGGCAGCGCTTCTTAGAAGCTGCAGCCTCTGTACACTTCCGTCCATCTTTAGGACTGCTGTACGAACATAATTTTGTTGTACACCACTGTGCAATGTCAATAAAGCTTATTCGGATTCAGAGATGTCTCATAGGTAAAAAAATGTAAAAGCTGCTGGTTGGAAAGAAAAGTCCTGTTGACCACATTTTATAGACTGCTGTTAAGTATAGATACAGTATACAGGTACAGTACTTGGATAAGTGGTTCCTGTCAACCATCTTTATTATGAAGGTTGTGTTTTATTTTTTGAAAAGTTTTTGATCTCATTCATTCTTAATTAAAGAAACAAAAGCAATAAACTTCCTTCTATACTTTCTTAATTTTAATCAGAGACTGGCGACAGCCTGAGAGCACGTTTTCCCTGTGGAAATGGGGGTATTGTTGGCATTCAGAAAACTGCAGCTTTAAAAAGTCTTGGGAGGGCTTTAAAAGAACTGCGTGACTTATTGTAGCTCCAGGCGACCCACAGCTTGCTTCAGTGTACTTGCAGGTCATTAGATAAATGGTCTGTTTGGGCATTAAAAGGTTTTGGATATGTTATAACAACCTATCACTTAACACACAATTAGCAAGATACAATAATCCATCCATCCATCCATTTTCGTCTGCTTATCCGGGGTCGGGTCGCAGGGGTAGCAGCCTAAGTAGGGAGGCCCAGACTTCCCTCTCCCCAGCCACTTGGAGCAGCTCCTCTGGGGGAATCCCAAGGCGTTCCCAGGCCAGCCGAGAAACATAGTCCCTCCAGCGTGTCCTGGGTCTTCCTCTGGGTCTCCTCCCGGTGGGACATGCCCGGAACACCTCACCAGGGAGGCGTCCAGGAGGCATCCTAACCAGATGCCCGAGCCACCTCAACTGGCTCCTCTCGATGTGGAGAAGCAGCGGCTCTACTCCGAGTCCCTCCCGGATGACTGAGCTTCTCACCCTATCTCTAAGGGAGAGTCCAGACACCCTGCGGAGAAAACTCATTTCAGCCGCTTGTATCCGAGATCTCGTTCTTTCGGTCACAACCCAAAGCTCATGACCATAGATGAGGGTGGGAACGTAGATCGATCGGTAAATTGAGAGCTTTGCCTTTCGACTCAGCTCTCTCTTCACCACGACAGACCGGTACAGCGCCCGCTTCACTGCGGATGCTGCACCTATCCGCCTATCGATCTCACGCTCCAGTTTTCCCTCATTCGTGAACAAGACCCCGAGATACTTAAACTCCTCCACTTGGGGCAGGACCTCCTCCCCGACCCGGAGAGGGCATGCTACCCTTTTCCGGCTCAAGACCATGGCCTCGGATTTGGAGGAACTGATCCTCATCCCGGCCGCATCACACTCGGCTGCAAACCGCTCCAGCGAAAGCTGTAGATCACGATCTGATGAAGCCAATAGGACCACATCATCTGCAAAAAACAGAGAAGCGATTCTAAGGCCACCAAAACGGATCCTCTCAACACCTTGGCTGCGCCTAGAAATTCTGTCCATAAAAGTTATGAACAGAATCTGTGACAAAGGGCAACCTTGGCGGAGTCCAACTCTCACTGGAAACGAGCCTGACTTACTGCCGGCAATGCGGACCAAGCTCTGACACCGGTCGTACAGGGACCTAACAGCCCATATCAATGGGCCTGGTACCCCATACTCCCAGAGTACCCCCCACAGAACCCCCCAAGGGACGCGGTCGAATGCCTTTTCCAAGTCCACAAAGCACATGTAAACTGGTTGGGCAAACTCCCACGCGCCCTCCAGGACCCTGCTGAGGGTGTAGAGCTGGTCCAGTGTTCCACGACCAGCACGAAAACCACACTGCTCCTCCTGAATCCGAGGTTCGACTATCCGACGGACCCTCCTCTCCAGAACCCCTGAATAGACCTTACCAGGGAGGCTTAAGAGTGTGATCCCCCTATAGTTGGAACACACCCTACGGTCCCCCTTTTTGAATAGGGGAACCACCACCCCAGTCTGCCAATCCAAGGGAACTGCCCCCGATGTCCACGCGATATTGCAGAGTCGCGTAAGCCAACACAACCCCACAACATCCAGAGCCCTAAGGAACTCCGGGCGAATCTCATCCACCCCTGGAGCCTTGCCACCGCGGAGCTTTTTAACCACCTCGGTGACCTCAGCACCAGAGATTGGAGAGCCCGACCCAAAGTCCCCAGGCTCCGCTTCCTCAGTGGAAGACGTGCCAGTAGGATTGAGGAGGTCTTCGAAGTATTCCGCCCACCGACTCACAACATCCCGAGTTGAGGTCAACAGCACGCCATCCCCACCATAAATGGTGTTGGTCGCGTACCGCTTTCCCCCCCTGAGACGCCGGATGGTGGACCAGAATCGCCTCGAAGCCGTACGGAAGTCATTCTCCATGGCCTCTCCGAACTCCCACGCCCGAGTTTTTGCCTCAGCAACCACCCCATTCTTGATGCTCAGAGGTTAAATGTCTCCATCCATAAATAGAAAAGATGGAGTGAAAATTGTTTGTACTACACACCTGCACATTTGCTACAAAGAAATAGTTTCCCCAAGTATTGTGCACACTGTCCTCAAGCCCCTTGTGTTTTATTATTTTTGAGTCCATTTACTCTGAAATAACAGTCCAGTCAGCTATGGAGCTCTACATTTACTGCATTTTCCTGTAGCTACCAGGGTATTGCCTCATGTTGGTACTAAACTCCCAACATCTTCAGCTGGTTTTTTTTTTTTTTTTCACGATATTGGCTTAAGTTCACTCGTATGCAACAAGACATCAATTTAAAATGTTTTCTCATTTCACGTGCTGTCTCGTTCTGCAGCGTTTGTCTGTGGAGACACCACTCTGCCTACACGTTTTGCCTTTTTATGAAGTCTCCTCCTGATCCCAGCCAAGTCCTCTGAACACATTTTTTCGAAATTATTAAATAAAACGATTCTTCCCACGAGCTAGCTCCTACAACTTAATGTGTCCCAGAGACATGTAGCTCAGCAGGAGAAGAGGCACTTTTCCTTCTACATTTTAATCATCGTCCCCACAGGCGTACTTCCTATCTGCTGCGGTCCTTCTGCATTTTCTAATCCTGGGTGGACTGACCCATATGAAGTGGAAGATGTATTTTTTTGTTGCTGTTTTTTTAACCATTGATTTTCTTTAAAGCTTTGAAACATCTGCTCTGATTTATTGTGCCTCCCTTTTATGAAGCATTTCTTTTTTTGTTCCAAGTCAGACATGTACAGTATAGTTGATCATATTGACGGCTCTTCCTTTTTTGTCAACAGAAAACCTGATTAAAGCTGTAAATTCTGGCTGGTAAAATCTACATTGTTTAGACCAAATATTTCTGAAAGCTTTATTCTGACCAATTTTAGGAAATATGAATCTTGTACTTCTTAATTCAGTGATTTTTTTTATTGCCCAATTTGTAAAAATCAATTGAAATACAAAATAAATTTTCCTTAAAATACTCTCTCAGTTGACCACTACTTATCATTCCAAAACATTTTATATCGACAATTAGGGTTGCACTATATTATCGGCATGGTATCTGTATCGGCCGATATTAGCGATAAAGTTAAATATCGGATATCGGCCATTCCATCAAAAAAATTCGCAGATATAAAAGGTGCTTATATTAGAGATGCACAATATTGGATTTTTGGCCGATATGCCGATATGTTAAAACTTATTCGGCTGATAACTGATACCGATATTTTATATACGCTCTTTTGGCAGAATATATCCCTCTTATTTAGGCTTATTTGCTACAAAAATTGTGCAACAGTTGTAAGAGCTGGTGACATGTATTCAGTAACAGCCATATGATATGCATAGCACTTTAACTTACTGTACAGTATATTAAATGAAAAACGTTAAATGTTATTATTAGCATTAATCACCTGCGACGCTGTCTCGCTTGTGGAGGCTTGTTCCAGGTTCCAAGCGGCAATGTGGGATTCTTTGCACTCCTGTGCATGAAGGACAGCCTTTTTAAGTTCAAAGTTTTTGTCTATCTATTGTGCTATAAGACTAATCATGCTAACGGTGCTAACACAACGTCCAAATGTCTGTGGTACAACTCACCCAACAAGACGTGCTATCGGCTATTAGCTTCTCAACATCGTCGGAAATTACAGTTGTAACTCTGGTAATGTGACGTAGGGGTGTGTAAAAATATCAATATCGCGATAAATATCGATTTTTTTTCTTTCCTAGAAAAAATCGATATTCATCTGCAAGTATCGTGCCTTAAAAAAAATTTTTTTTTTTTTTTTTTTTTTTTGAATGTCCAGAGGACCAGACTTGGCTTTTTTAGATACCTCTGCATCCCTGGCACCAGTGTATCCTCAGAGAGAGTCTTCTCCACCCCTGGAGATATCATCACTGTGCAGAGAAGTGCACTTCTCCCAGAGCACGTCGATCAGATTCTATTTCTAAACAAAAATCTGAGGAGAATGTAGCTCACTTGGTCTGCAGAGTAGACTTTCTGTTTAGAGTTCACTTATTAGTCAGGGTCTATCTACAGGCCTTAAGCTGCTCTGCTAAGATGGGTGCATTTGAAGTTAAATGTTCTTCATTACTTGAATTATAGACTGTTTTGGAGAAGTCATATTACTGTTTACTTACCAAGCACTAAGAGTGATTCCTTCAGATGTTAAGTGTCAAGGTTAAAAAGGTTTCAAACTATTCAGAGCAGGGCACTTGGTGCACTTTATTTACTTTACAAATGCATGCAAGCTACAGTTTTTACTGTTTCAATTGAAAGAAACATGTTTTCTCACGACTTCTTTGATTCATTTTGTCCAGCTGTCGACTTTAAGTCTGTGTCAATGTCCAACCAGAGCCAGGTATTGTGTAGTTGGTGCTTTTAATTGTTTTTCACTTAAATTAATTCAATCCAAGTCTATAACATTCACAAAATTTCACCAAAATCACTCTGTCCCTCTAAAATCTTTCAGAAAATCACAGAAAATCGCAATATTGTATTGAATCGTATTGTTTGCTGAATATCGCAATATATATCGTATCGTGAGCAGAATATCGTGTATCGTATCGTGAGATTACTGTATCACTACAGCCCTAATGTTACGTCGGAAAAATATCTCCGACTGCGGTCGATGTAGCGAGGCTCATCGTAGTCCATAAATCTTCAGAATCCAACATCCTCACCAACGAAAAATAAAACTTCCACACGCCAACATTTTGAATTTTCCTGTCCGTCGTGAAATCGGGTGACCTCATCGCCTTGCGTTGCCACGGCAACGTCATCACGTTGTGCTGCCGCTGCAGCAAAAACAGCGCCTTTTGTATCGGCGAGTTATTTTAATGGAATGGCCGATGTCCGATATTGAAAATTAACATTAATATCAACCGACACCAGGCCGATAATATTGTGCATCCCTAGTTTATATGGATGCTTGCAGGGCCAGTGCAACATTATGTCACGTGCGCCGTTGAGTTTAGTTTGTGCTTGGGTGTGGGGGGGTTCGGGGCCTGCGGGTTTGCCGTGGGCGGGACTGGCAGTGCGCTCCCCCTGGGGCTGCTTGGGCTCGGGTGTCCTGTCCTGTCGGCGGGGTGCGGGGTGGGCCGGATCTTGGATGTCTGCTACTCTCCACCCCAGAATGAATGGGCCTACCTCCTGGGTTTGGATGTGGGCTGCCCCATGTAGGGAGCAGGTACATGTCTTGGACCTGGGGGGTATAGAGTGTGCATCGGGATTATGAATGGAGCGTGTCGTTATTGTTTGTCTTTCTATGACTGAGGGTGAGGATGAGGGTGGGTCTGAATGAGTGTGTCTGTGTATGAATGTTTAAGTGTCAGGCTGGGACTTGGACTGCCCCCTCTCTGATACTTCTGAGGCTACCTAGTGTCGCGCTCCTGCCACGTGGCCCCCTGGTGGGTGTTCCTCTGCCTGCGGGCGTGCTTGGGACCCTCACTATCTGGGGCTGGGCGCTTGGGCGTTTGTCGGCTCGGCCTGGTGGCTGCCTGGTGGGGCTCGGGTCCTCTGGTCCTGTCGGGTCTGGACCTGAGGGGTGGGCGTCCCCGGTGCCCGAGCATCGGTGACCGGCCCTGGGGCTACATCGGTGCAGCGGGCTCCGGCGGGGGCCTGTGTATTTGTCGCTGTTGACCCCGGGGGGTCATTGTGTGTGGTCCCTGGTGGGGTTCGTCCGGTTCTTCCCCTTGGTCGGATCTGGGGAGTGGACGAGTGGCTCGTCCTGTTCGGGTGGTCCTGGGGACTCTGGGCTCGGGGTCCTTCCTGGGGTCTTGGGCTTTGATCGCCCTTTCGTCTGTCTCGGGCTTTGGGGGGACGGATCTCTGATGCTTCACAATCGCTACTAAATGTTCTATTGGAGGAACCTTATTCACTTATGCATGCTCACAACCACACACAAATGGATGTAGGGATGTATATGTAGATATATGTAGATGGGTATATAAATGAATATAAATATATATGTATGTATACTGTATATATATTTGTAGGTATGGGTATGTTTATATATAGAAATCTAATGCAAGGTCATGAATATTATCAGTCTTTATGCTTGTATGTTTCGTTGCTGTGTTCTGTCATGTGCTTTGCAGGATTGTGGACGGAGGTTTGGTGTGTTTGCCTTGTGCTCTTTTTGTGGATAATTGTTGTTTTGTTGTCTCACTTTCTCTTTTCTTTCTTTCTCTCTATTAAAAAAATACATATTGGAGTGAGAGGATGGCTATAAGGTGTGAAGGGAGGCCATCTATAAATGGAAAAAAAAAAAAAAAAAGATTTGTGAAAATTTACAAATTTGCACCGTTCGAGTGTTGTCATTGTGTTAGAGAGAGTAAATGT
>JBBPBX010004525.1:19165-37291 GCA_038048925.1 Garcialebias charrua | reverse complement strand
CGGAGTATAAGTCGCATCAGTCAACAAAGCACCATGAAGAGGAAAAAAACATATGTCACTTTGGCGTATAAGTCACCATCACTGCTGACCCATAAAGTTTATTATGCGTTTATTTAATGGTCAAAACAGCTTTGTTTTGCCTGGGTGGCGCAGCGCCATCCATTGCAGCAGAGCCGCTAGCTCTCCAGCATTCCTCCGCCTGTACCAGCTGAGTGAAGCGAGCTTGCACGGGAGGACTCAGTTTCAGTTCTTACAAATTTTAAGTGTCACTCAAAAATGGTTATAAATGTGGAAAAAAAAAAAAAAAACGTATACTGTATAAGTCACTTTGGTGTATAAGTCACAGGACTGACAAATCTATGCAAAAAAACTGTGATTTATACACTAGAAAATGCAGTAAGCACTTCTCACGGGGCTGGATTTTGGACAGAATTCTGACATTACAGAATGTGTTAGGCTCTTCAAATATTGCAATCTTTGAGTTAAGTTTCTTTAAAATGGACTTTTAGGACCAGCTTTAGCACACCTGAGAGTTGTTCTTATGTTTTGTACAGTAGCACTGTGAGTAGATCTGTCGGCATATTTATTTCCCCAATGATGAGAATGGTTTTGAAACGCCATAGAAATATCAGCCTGTGATGATTAGGGCTGTAATTATTGGTACAGTTTGTCCTTAGTGTTTGCATTTTTGATTGCCTATTGATTAGCCAATCGTTATGACAACCACACTCTTTCTGTGCCAGTAATTACTTTCCGTCTCTGGACTGGAATATGCCTGGTTCCCCTCTCAACGCTTTCCTTAATTTTTGGTTGATGGTAATGGGGTTTGATAAAAGAGAAGCCTCTGTCCCAGTGGACTCCTTGGCTAAATGTGAAATTGGTGCGTCTTTCATCCATTTCCTTTGATTCACACGCCGCTGTTTGAAATCGACTGACTTTATGCTTTTGGGAACATCACATTTCCTTTTTTCCCCATCGTTACCTATTAAATGGACTCAAAAGTGCAAATCTTTTTTTTACCTTTTGAAGTTATCTTTTTAACATGACTCACGACAACAGTTTGTTGGGGACCATTGGCTTTGCAACATTAGGACATTAAAAGATAAATAAACAAGGTCACAATTAACATTTTCTTTATTCCCCCTGCAGTGATGTTTCTCTTGTACAGTATTTAGAAACAATTGTTTTTACAAGTCCACCTTTGCTTTTTACATGTTTTTTTTTTAATGGACAGGAGTTAGGGCTGAACAATTAATTGCATTTGCAATAATATCGCAATATGATAAAACAAGATTTTCTAATCGCGAAGGCTGCAATTTAACTGGTCATGTGACACAAATCTTTATCAACACTTTAAAATAAACACCACAACGACATTTACGATGGTTGCATGGCTAGAATGACAACAACCAGTGCTTCAACTTCAAGTAAGCAAAGTATCAGCCGACAGGGATCACTGACCGAACTGTTTGAACTTCAAACAGCAATTTTTTTTATATCTAATTTTTTTATTTTTTATTCATTAACTGTCATGTGAAGTTCATACAGTAGTTAGGAAGTTCACTTAACATGTTTACTATTATGTTTATGAAACAAGAAAAAATAGAAATGGTGAAAAGAAAAGTCATAGATTTGTTTGCTTTATTGTAATCTCTGCTTTAAATAAATCTGACATTGTTTATTATAAAACAGATTGATAGAATACTTGAGAAGATATTAAAAAAATAATCGTGTTTTAAATCGCAATTGCAATTTATAAAAAAAAATAGCAATTAGATAATTTTCCAAAATCGTTCAGCCCTAACAGGAGTAATGTTGTCTTTATTGGGAACCCTGTGGACAGTAACCGTGTTTCCATCAAGGTTTCTTGATGCGCATTTTGAAGTATCTCATCAGAAAAGGTGAATGGAAACGGCACGATTCGAATCAACTTCCTCTAATTCGCAAAAAAGTTGATACGCTCGCTTGAGTTTTTTTGGGGGTTTTCGAAACAGAGCTGATGCGCAAAACGAGAGATGGAAACAGATTTGCCGACTCAGTTCTGACGTAGCGAACATTCATGTCATGTGACTGATCAGCTGTTTCCGCTGTAACATCGCTAAAACTAGTTGGCATGACGGAATAAATACAACTTGCCAGTAGGGCTGTGCGATATGACGATATATATCGTGGGGACAATAGAAACGTGTCTATCGTGCTACTTTCCTTCTATCGTCTCTATCGTGATAAATAAGAATAAAGTGGTTTTGCGAGATGACGGCGCTGCTTTATGTTTGACGCACGCGCGGGTTTGCGACACGTGCTTTACGTTGTTAAACTCGAGTTCAACAGAGACGCAGCCGGCATGAAGCCGGTGTCACCAGATATCTATGGGTGTCACAACATGGAGAAACAGCTGCGCAGGCAGCCCAAGAAGAAGAACTTTTACCAAAAAGAGGGGGAAGCTCACCTTGTTAGCTTCCATTATTTCGCTCCGCTGAAACTCGGAGACAAAATGGGTCCAGAGGACACGAAGTCCAACCGAGTCCGAACTCGGGTCCAGTTAACCAATACAAAACAGACCAGAGACACAACAGAACCGGAATCAAACGCAACGTTTTCTCTTTTCTGTTTCTTTGCCTTGTTTACTCCAGTCAGAGCGGATTTCTTCTTCGTGGGTTTTATTAGCAGCCGTTGTTTTACCGCCCCCTGCAGGAAAATTTGGACCAATGTTTTTTTATATCGTGATATATATCGTTATCGTGATATAAAAAAGTCCATATCGTGATATATGATTTTTTCCATATCGCCCAGCCCTACTTGCCAGATAGCAACACATTCCTGAAATATTCTCTCCATTTTGCCGAGATGTGTGGTTCGGTTCCTGTTTTCAACCGCTACTTCCCGTTTACTGTAGACATGCGTAATGCTGACGTCTGATGTAATGCCGCTTTAAGCGGCCTGGTGGATTCGCTTCAAGCCAGTTGATAGAAACATTTCTGATTCGCATAAATTTTTATTTACATTTTTGCGAATTTTCAAAAATTCGCTCAAAATTCGAATTGAAAATAGATGGAAACACGGTTAGTGTGTCCTTAAAAAGAGAAGCATCGCAGCATGAAGGCCGTTCTCGAGTTTTTGTCTAACCAGAGACTGAGACAGCTGTGCTCACTAGGTGGAGAGAGCAGGAGAATGAGTACGGGGGAGGACTGGTTCACATGCAAAACATCTTTTACTACACCTGAGAAGAAAAAGAAACCTTTCAAGATTTAAATAAATAAAAATTAAACATTTTTGTTTTGTTGTCCTTGTAACCAAATATTTTTTGGGTATTTTTCTTCTTTAGTTGGTACTGATGATACCGATGAGCTCGTAAATGGAGATGACAAAGCAGTTTACAGTTACAGAAACAAAATGGTGGAAGGATGGGAAATATAACCCTTTTTTCAACCTTTATTTAAACAGGTTAGTCCCATTGAGACATGAGGACTCATTTACAAGAGAGACTTGACTTTAAAAGTTTGAATCATAAAAAAAAAATAGGAAATTGGTTCTTTAAGTCCCGAACATTGCGACTCTCTGCTTTACCCATTTTAAGTCTCAAAATGCAAAACTCTGATCCCTTGTCACAATAATTTATTTTGTATAACCTCAGTATCTAAAGATTTTTGTTAAGCATCACTTATCTGGGTATAATCAAATGAGTCAAAACCAGCAGTATAACCAATACCAGTCACTGCTGCTGCTGTAATGATTTAGATTTAATGTGACATATTTTTCCTGTGTGTAAGTTGCAGTTTTTTGCATAAATTAGCATGCCTGCAACTTATGCAGCAAAGCGACATACAGTATTTGTTTTTTCTTCCCATATTTATAACGCAATTTTTGGCTGAGATCTGACTATTTCATTCATTCTGACATGGAAAATATTGAACACTACCATTTTCAGCCGCTAGAGGGCTGTCAACTAATATGGCAAGCTAAGTGTCTCATTAATAGGTAAAAGTGGCTATTAATGAAACACTTGGCTTGCCATACCAAGCCACCTTCGTCTCGCTCCGGAACTCCTGGAGCAAACCTCAAATCAGCTGTAGTATTTTGCTGCTCTGCCCAGTCAAAATGCAGCTGATTTGACCATTAAAGTCACTTTATTAAGGAAAAGTTCAACTGAGGCACACCATTACTATAATTTCGAGAAAACAAACAATTGTTTTTAGGTGGTTATCTTGTTAAATTTCGAAGAAATACACAGCAAGTCGTCAATCTGCACATTCATGTTTTCACGTATCGGCTTTTGAAATGCAGCTGATTTGACCATCAAAGTGCATTTATTAAGGAAAAACTAAACTGAGCCACACCTTTACTATAATTTCGAGCAAACAAATAATTGTTTTTAAGTAGTGCTGGGCGATATGGAAAAAAATCATATATCACGATATGGACTTTTTTATATCACGATAACGATATATATCACGATATATACAACACGATGTGTGTGTGTGTGTGTGTGTGTGTGTGTGTGTATGTGTGTGTACAGGAAAAATTTGGACCAAAGTAGAAAAGGAGTTTCTACTTTGGTCCAAATTTTTCTGCAGGGGGCGGTAAAACAACGGCTGCTAATAAAACCCACGAAGAAGAAATCTGCTCTGGAAGCTTGAGTAAACAAGGCAAGAAACAGAAAAGAGAAAACCTTGCGTTTTATTCCGGTTCTGTTGTGTCTGGTCTGTTTTGTATTGGTTAACTGGACCCGAGTTCGGACTCGGTTGGACTCTGGGTTCGTGTCCTCTGGACCCATTTTGTCTCAGAGTTTCAGCGGAGTGAAATAATGGAAGCTAACAAGGTGAGCTTCCCCCTCTTTTTGGTAAAAGTTCTTCTTCTTGGGCTGCCTGTGCAGCTGTTTCTCCTTGTTGTGACACCGGTTGAGAGGCTACTTCATGCCCCTGCGTCTCCATTGCTCTCGAGTTTAACTACGTAAAGCATGTGTCGCAAACCCGCGCGTGTGGCAAACATAAAGCAGCGCCGTCCTCTCACAAAACCACAATATGAAGCTTCTTTGCGACAGTTATTTTTTTATTCTTATTTATCACGATAGAGACGATAGAAGGAAAGTAGCACGATAGACACGTTTCTATCGTCCCCACGATATATATCGTCATATCGCCCAGCACTATTTTTAAGTGTTAGTCTTGTTAAAATATTGTTAAAGTCCTCCCGTGCACGCTCCCACGGCCACCATTTGGCAGCTAATCGATTTTTGGCACAACACCGGCCCACGTTTCCAGGTTGTCAGTGGTGACACGTAACAAACGCGACACATTAGCAGTGATGCATAATAGATGCGACTTATACGGCGAAGTGACAAATTAGTTTTTTCCACTTTATTAGACATATTTGGACTGATGTGACTTATACGGTGGTGTGACATGTACAGCAGAAAATACAGTAGATATGTGTTTAAATTGTGCTTTAAAGCTTAAGTATGTAACTTATTTTTTAAACATATTTCTTCACTCTGCCACTATCTCCTGATAGACTGATGTTAGACAGGTAATCTCTGAAAAAAACTATAGTCCTCTGGCGTCTCCCGGTGGTAATAAAAGCATTTATAAAAACCACAGCGCCCCGCGGTTAACCAGCCAATAAAAACAGAGCTTCTAACTTCTCACGCTCCTAACCCCCCCCTCCCAGCCCGCAGCGGCCGCGGCACGTTCTCATTCAAAGAATTACAAAGGGATGCAAAACTGTTTTGTATGTGAATGGTAAATGGTAAATGGAGCTTATTTATATAGCGCTTTCCAGCCCCCTGTGAAGAGCCCCAAAACGCTTTATAATACCAACCATCCACCCATTCATACACACATTCATACACCGGTAGCGGCAACTGCCATGCAAGCCGCCTTCCAGTCCTACCGGGAGCAACTCGGGTTTAAGTGTCTTGCCCAGGGACACAACGACACATGGTGTGGGGAACCGGGATTCGAACCTCCAACCTTCCGATCGGGAGACGACTGCCATTACCACTATGCCACGGCCACAAATGTATTAAATTCCCCTTCTTCATCCCTGAGCTGGACTTTTCTTTTGTTTTTTTGCCAAAAGTCAAGTGATCGCTTCTTCCTTCACTGACAGAAATGAGGAAATGGATTTGTCACGAGCGAATTAAAATCATGTCCAACTTGGCTGCAAGAGGCTCTGCAGATTTCAGGGTGTTTTTGTTTTGCTGGACCAGCGCTCCATGGTTTTATTTCATTTTTTTAGAACGTTTTATTAACTTATAAACACAGAATATGCAGCGTCTCCGAGAGGACATGCAGCGGAGGCGGAGCTGATCTCAAGTTCAGCAAACCACGGGGGAACAGAGCCATATATGGCTCTGAGGGGGAGGGAACAGAATGCTTTTCCCTGTTGAAAATTTTTCTAAGTGCCAGCGTATTCCAGAAACTGCAGAATGCAGCTTTAAAGTAATTGTAACATGTTGGATCCAGTAAAATGGCTAAGGAGACCAAAAATATGCAGTCACTATAAGTAGGAAAATGTTTTACATTTATCATAATCTTGGATTAAATCTGTAAAGGAGCTTAATCTGATTTTTCTTCAAGTCAACAAGAATGCAAAACATTGAATGTACCTGTAGTGCTTTGCGGTCTCATAACTGGCTTTTTTGTGCCTTATGAACTAAAGTTTGTGGGGAGGGATTGTTGCACCCTTTAAACATTTTACCACTACAGTATTTAAAAAAAATTAAAAGCTTTCTGACGCACAAGACAACGTTTTTAAAGTTATAATATTAGCTTTTTACTGCCTTCAAATCATTCACGTTTTGTGTTTTATCAAAGTGTGTCGTTGGGCATGTGAATGGTATTTCCCTTTACAAGTTCACTTAAGGAAGCTAAACAGGTTGACAACAAAAGCTACCTGATCGTTTTACGGTTTAGCTTAATCTGTGGTTGGAGCTTCATTAAGGTTATATTTTATTTTAATTTTTTTTGCAGTTGGTGCTTTATTTTTTAAAATCTCATTATGAGCTTTGTTTCTGGTTTTTCGTCTTCTGCTGCTGAAATTGGCAGCGACTGTCACAGAAGCAAGTCCACTCATCGTACTTGCCAGATTTGATTGATTTTGTCATGTATTTGACAAATGGGCCATTTAGCTGAAGATCGTTTTATCATAGAAATCTGTTTTAATTTAGAATAATGTACTAAGATAATCAGTCGTCCAACAGATGTCATGTTTTTAGACCAATGTAAAATATTAATTCAAATTCACATAAAAAACGCTGGCAGTACGTATGAATTTAATTTTTGGTAGAAAATGTAACGGTACGTCACTGTTTGAATTATTTTTAATGAATCACTCTTTACTGGGGAAAAAAAAATCTTAAATTAACCAGCTATGTTCAGTAAGCTGACATAAGAGTTAATTGCTCTAAATAATTTATTTCTAGGCTGTCCCTGCAGGGATCCATGTGCAAATATCTTGTTTACACACCCAGAGCTTTGTCCCATTTCTTGTTGTCCGTGTCCACTCGAGGATGCTTTGAGGAGATGGAAAGCTGAGCTGCAGGGAAATCCTAGTGATGCTGCTCACTTGAGGAGAAGCTCAAGTTTGCGCAGTCTGACAGATTAGGCTTGATGTCTTCAGGCTTTCACAATAATTATAAACGGACACGTTGGCTCATTCAATCAAATCGTTATAAGTTTACTTTATTCTGTTATCCACACCACTATTTATTTATTTATTTTTCCATAATTCTCTGTACTGCTACAAAACTAGACTCCTTCGATTTGCTTTAGAAATGTCTCCTTTCTCTCCTTTTTGCCACAGATTAACCATACACCGGAACATATATCACTAAATTAGAGACACATTTGTATATCCATCAATCATGTCATCAGGACGGTTTCTTTTCCTTTTTTTCTTTTTTTTTTTTGTTGTGAAACGTTTCACCCTCCATCCGAAGGGCTTCATCGGTCTGAAAAGCTCCATACAAACTATTTTCCCCACTAAACACTAAGGGAAAACGGTTTGTTTTGGCAAGCAAGTTCATGCTCTATAATCCAGGTACCAAATCCAATAATTCTCAGTTGGGTTATCTGGACAGTTTATTTTTTATAGAAATGTTTCGCCCTCCATCTGGAGGGCATAATCAGTCAGAGGATTTCCAGTTTGTTTTGGGCTTCTCAGACTGATGAAGCCCTTCAGATGGAGGGCGAAACTGCTCTAAAAACAAAACAAAACAAAAACAGATTAGGCATGCACAATATTATTGGCATGGTATCTGTATCTACCAATATTAGCGTTAAAGTTAAATATCGGACATCGGCCATTCCATCAAAATAATAAGACACTGTTTTTGCACGACAACCCAGTAACAAGGACGCCTGCAGCGCCAGTGCAACGTGATGTCATGCGCTCCTACCTGATCTGATCACAGCAGAGAGGAAAATCCAAAATGTCGGTGGTGTGGAAGTTTTTCTTTTCGTTGAGGATGTTGGATTCCTAAGATTTTTAGACTCCGTTGAGCCTCGCTACATCATCCCCAGTCGGAGATATTTTTCCAATGTAGTCTTACCTGAGTTACAAGCCGTCAATTCTGATGTCATTGAAAAGCTAATAGCCGATAGCACTTGGTTGAGTTTTACCACAGGCATTTGGACGTCAAGTGTTAGCCCCGTTAGCATGGTTAGTCTCACGCATGGATAAACAAAAACTTTGAACTTAAAAAGGCTGTCCTTCATGCACAAGAGTGCAGAAGATCCCACACTGCAGCTAGGAACCAAGAACAAGCTTCTACAAATGAGACAGCATTGCAGGTATAGCATCCGGTTTTAAAAGTCTTCTGAATCTTACTGGTAATCCTAAAGATTCTTTTATACCAGGTCTTTCCTGAAAACAATCGGCAGTGAAATGGTCGCTGCAGACATACGACTCCTGGAACCCACCGGTCCTTGTCTGGTCCATTCTTGACGAAGTTTGTCATCTTTTGGAAATTTGTGAAGGCTCACTTGTTCACTGCTGATATTAGAACACACAAATGCGCTACAACGTGACGGCATTTTTCAAGTTACACAAATAAAAGAGGCGATCCTTCAGGAAATGAATGAGTATGGCAAGCAGTTAACACACCTAACAAACGGGCAAGGCTCTGCCTTCTTCCCGTTGTCACGTCACACTGATGTGTCACGTCACACTGATGTGTCACGTCACACTGATGACGTATTGCGGAAATGCGCGGAATTTTAGGGGCGTATCCCAGCAAGTACCAGAGAAAAAATTAGCATAATTTAGAATAAAATTTTAATATATTTATAATTTACAGTATTTTGCAAAAACGAACAGAGCTCAATGATATAAGATATACATGTTCTGACAAATATGCAAATTTCCAACATCATGTCACAATACAGTACCTTTAAACTAGTTAGATGTTCCCACCGCTAGTTGGAACGACTCTCCGTCACGTTTTGCAGCATAAATAGACTGAGTAGGACCTTGCAGCAGCAGAAGAAACCTGCAGTTTATCAGATCTTAGAAAGCAGACCCACTTCCACACCGGCAAATTAGTCTTTTCTTTCTTATCAGTGATGTCATCTGCTTTCTCTTCGCTTGTGAAACTTTGTTCAGTCACATTCTGACGGTCATGGGCACTCGTTTTGAAAAGAAAACAACACGCATTGAAGATTAGCTTAGCTTAGCCTGCTACCTCTAATGCCTTCTGGACTCTAGCTCTGCGTAACATCTACATCACCACACACTTACGTAGTTGTGTCACAGCTTTTTCTGTCTGGGTTGAAACTGAAGCAGCCTCTTCAACCCGAACAGAAAAAGAAAAGCATCAGTGAAACGCTGTAAAATCCTATGGAAATATCGAAAATATGCTTAAAGCTCATATCGTTATTGAATAAAAGTATATTGCTCGATATATCAATATCGAATTATTGTCCAGCACTATTTCATTTAATATAAATGAAAGTCCTTATAGCTCTTACTGAATATGTCACCAGCTCTTATAGCTGTTACACAATTTTTGTAGTAAATAAACATAAATAAGAGGGCTATGTTCTGACAAAGGAAAGTATATTAAAAACATCTGTATTGGTTATCCGCCAAATAAGTTTTAATATATTGGCATATCGGATATCGGCCAAAAATCTAATATCGTGCACATGCACCCCTAGTCCAGATGACCTGATTAAACCTTGTTTGTTGTTTTACCTGGATTATTGAACATGAACCATGACACTTTAATATAATTTCAGTCAAGATTAGACAAAATTTCGGTGTGTAGTCGAGAATATTTTATTAAAGTCATTTAGATGAGCATTAACATTTTATGTTGAAGTCGAATCACTAGGTTTATTGCCAGGCTGATATGTTAAAATATTATACATCTATCCATCCATTATCTTTTACTCGCTTCTTCCTTTTTGGGTCGTGGTGGTCACTGGTGCCCATGTCCAGCCTTCACTGTGCGAGAGGCCGTAAGTCTAAATTGTCCCTAAAATATTATACCCAATAAATAAATCCTTTCTGAAGTAGGTGACACTTGATCTGGACTGGCCTACTTTTCTTTTGTACATCTTGTTTTTCACTGCGAGTGTGTTCATAATGTATTGTTTGTTGTCAATGGTTGGAGCACAATGGAGGAAGTTTGGATGTGTCGTCTCAGGCAAGTTTGCAAACTTAAAAACAAGATAATTCAAGTCTTCTTTGGGTATTGTCCGCATAGAAAATCGACTGCTTTGAGATTGTCTGACTCGTCCTTGTTCGTCTCAGTTGACCAGGCAAGTTCTTTAACCACAGCACAGCAGGAAAGTACATCCCAATGAAACGTTTCTCTTTTCAGATTCCAGATCTCTTTGTAGATCAAAAACCAAGATGCTATGAAGTGTGAAATGATTTGTGTACCAAACCCACCTTTAGATTGTCCTTATATGCTTCCATGACCCTCTAAACTAGGGGTGTCCAGACTTTTTCAGCATGTGAGCTACGTTTGAAATGATCAAGTCAAAGTGATCTACCTACTATAAGGCCCCATTTACATGAGAACAACCTGCGGAAACATTTGTGTTTTTTCAATGTTTATTGGGTGTAATAAACAAAAAATAAACTGGTTTACATTAGGGGTGCACCGATTTCAATTTTCTGGCCGATCACCGATTACCGATTTTTAGAAAGTCTGACCTGCCGATTCCGATTTTGGCCAATACCGATTTTCAGGTGTTAAAAGGTCAAAATGCACCCTAAATTTTCAGGATTTTCCAACCTTTGCTGAGGCAGATAAAATCGGTAGATAAAATCGGCTTCTCATTTAAAGATCGGCCGATCACCGATCTCCCCAAATTAAGGAAATCGGAGCCGATTTATCGGTGCATCCCTAGTTTACATGAAAAATGCTGTAATTTCCATGTCAGTCGGGTTGCCAGATAAAGAAATTATGAACTATAGTACCGGTACTGTGGCTTTAAAATGATAGTATTTTGACCTAAACTGTCGTGTGTGCTGAGTAAAGATGTTCTAAGATTCAATTCAATTCAGTTTATTTATATAGTCAATTCACAAAAGAAGTAATCTCAGGGCACTGAACAGAAACATTTATATATACAAAATAATAATTTAACAGAAACATTCATAGATAAAATAATAATTTAAAGGGGACCACATATAGGTCTTTAAAATTTTTATGTTATGTCTGTGTGCTATCTTGACAATATTAATTCATTTTAATACACAAAATAATTCTTAGATAATCAATTATACCCTTTTTAATTCTGCCATTTTTAACTTTCGTTTTGAACGACCGGTTTCTGATACAAGTTCTGAAGTCCACGCCCTTCAACGATCTGTTTACGCCCTCTGTAACAGCCAGTATCTGTAATGTGTTGTTGTTTTAAAATTAGCTCTTTTTTTATTACTCATTTGACTTACTGTTAGTGCTAGCTTAAGATAACTTACCGAAACCCGTCTGAGCGCGCCGCAATTTGCTGCTCCTTTTAGCATTATGGTGTGCTCACACCGAGCAGCGTTTTTACCTCCAAAGCTTCCAGCCTCCATGTAAAATCAATGGTGGACGCACTTCCAGGCACCTCCTGGCGTCTGGCGTCAGGTCGCGTGCGCGTTGAGCGTGCTGAGGAGCGTTTTTTCGTGCACGTGAACCGGCTTCCACCTCCAAACCGAGCATTCAACATGTTGAAGATTTCGCGGTTCAAACTTTCAAACGCCGCTCAACTCCACCTGATTGGTTGGTGTGTCAACCAATCAGGGAGAGTCGGGGGGCAGAAGAGAGGGGGCAGTGGGAGAGTCCCTATGTGACGCGGAAACGAGGGTGCGCGCGCACAATGTGACGTATTGTTTGTCGGAAAAAAAAGAAAAGACTCGCGAGCTCGTGGACTATGGAAGAGAAACTCATTGTAGCTGTGTGTTCGCGACAATTCCTTCACGACCAGTCAAGTCTGCTCGACAGAGACGGAAATAAAAGGCTCCTCGCCTGGCGGAGTGCACTCTGTATACCGGTAAGCTCCTCCCACACCCCGTCGCCACAGCAACGAAGCCGCCGCAACACTACAGTTTGGACAACACTGGGCAGCGCGTCCACTTCCGTGCGTGAGGAGCGTTTTCGGAGGTCAAAACGTTTGGTGTGCTCACACCATTAGACCACCCAAATCCGATGCTAATGTTAGCTTGTTCCTCTTCCGGTGTTCGCCAGCTCCGCTCGTTGCACGCGGCGATTTTGGGAGTTATCGCTGTTCCAGTCAAGACAACACAAAGTTCACCAAGTGTCTCCCGTAAATTAATCCGTAAGGAGAAGGTCCTCGCTGCTGCGAGGCTGCAGCGAGGCTGTACAGTTGAAGCTCCGCTTCATCCGCCAGAGGAGGGGTCCCGTTGCCACCGGTCCCTACGCCGGGGGTCTGCTCGTTTAATTTTTACCGGCTGCGCGTTGGGAGCGATCGCAAATACACTAAAAATTGAACTAAAACATAAAAATAACAATTATACTTTATTTATAAAGCCATTTAAAAAAAACACAGCTGCAACAAAGTGCTGTACACATGAAATTAAGAACATATAAACAAAAGATGAGATGAAATCATGAAAAACAACAGTCATGTGTTTAATACAGAAGTGGGTTGAGCCTAACCAGGGGTTGCTAGGTGAGGGGCTGGACTCAGGTTGGGGTGGGTTGTCCTCTCGCTTGTGACGTCACATGCGAGAGTATTTTAAAACGAAACGTATCTTATCACAGTAAAATAAATCTACTTAGAGTAAATAAACCACTGGGTGCATTTTTTTGGCACAAGGACTGTTTTTTTTATGAAGTAAATACCCAAATTTGAGTAAAAAACATTAAAAAGTGAATTTTGCATGTGTGGTCTCCTTTAACACTATTGTCTGAGGAACAGACTGTTTTGAATTTAACTCCATTGCAGAACTCTCATCTTGAGCAAGATGAAGTTTGTATTATGTTTCTTGAACATGTGCACAGAAAAGGAGGTGGTAAATAAGACATTTTTTAAATTTATCTGGCAACCCTGGGCTCAGCTGTAATCATTGTGCATGCAGCGACTGCATGATCACAGTTACCGGTACGTCCAAACTGGTGAATAACATCTCTTTGGACCCTGGATTTTATTAGTTTTGCTCCTGCATGCTGAAAAAGAGTGCTCTCTGCCATTATTTAAGACTGTTGTTAGTGCAGAAAAACTTTGGACTGCAGCCGTCTGTATGTGCAACTTCACACAGGGAGAATTTCACACCTTTGGGGGGTGGAGGAGCAGGGATGGTGTTACCCCGAAAATCTCTGACCTGGTTTGAGAGAATGAGGGTTGTGAATGGCTGCCCTGTGTGTCAATCAAGTGACAGGATGTTTGATAGGCTGACATATTTTTTTGTCACGTTGCAATTGACCAGTACTACCTCAGTGATCGACCAGTAGATCGCGATCGACGTAATGAACACCCCTGCTCTAAACCTTTAACATGTTCTTGCACATTAAATTATTTCTATAATCTCTGTGTCATTCTTGGGCACATTTATTTTAAGTTTTAACGTCCTGATGCATGCACAATAATTAAAATGGATAAACTCGGACCCAGACCGGTAGTCATTCTGTATCTTGCAGTAGTTTCAGAGACACTTGAGACGTTTATTTTTTTAAACATGACATCTCAGTGAATTTTTAACCCCAAAATACATTAGGACAAACGACAAAGACTGGTTCATCCCAAAGATCCAGTCCCCCGGCACAAACGGAGTAATATTGTGTATGCTGTTCAGTGTCAGGAGGGCTGTGATCAGTCTTACATCGGGGAAACTAAACAGCCACTGGCCAAAAGGATGGACCAGCACAGAAGATCAACATCATCAGGTCAGGACTCTGTGGTCTACACTCATCTCCAGGCCAGGTCACTCTTTCAGGGATGAAGATGTTCACATCCTTGATAGAGAGGAACGATGGTTTGAGAGAGAGTAAAGGAGGCCATCTTTGTGAAGACAACCCGTCCATCATTAAACATGGGTGGAGTCCTCCGTGTTCAACTGTCCCCCTCTTAAGGCCCCGGCAGAGCTCTGCGTAAGGCAGTACGCCGCTGTACGCCGTACTTACGCAGAGGCAAGCGTAGTCCCGCAGGGCACGAACGCGCAAAGCTCACATTTTACGACCGCATGCTCGTTGCGCGTTGTCTCACAATAAACTGCCCGGCGCCGGACTGTTTTGTATGAGACACAAATGTATTAAATTTTCCTTCTTCATCGCTGATCTGGACTTTTCTTTTGTTTTTTGCCAAAAGTCAAGTGATCGCTTCTTCCTCCGTTAACTCCATGACTGAAATGAATGAATTTGTCACGAGCGAATTAAAGTCGGGTCCAACCTGGCTGCGCCAGGTGCTAAACATTTCCTGATGGGCTGTGGGCTGCAGGACCAGCGCTCCCTGTTTTTATTTTAATTTTTTAGAACTTTTTATTAAAGCTAGGGTATGTAAGATTGTAATGTAGTCTGTAACTTTTCAAACAATATATATTTTAAAGGGATTGTGACATGATTTTGTAAATTTGAATATTTGTCAGAACATATATATCTTATATCATTGAGCTCTGGTCGTTTTTGCATAATAAATTATAAATATATTAAAATTTCATTCCAATTTATGGTAATTTTTTACCATGAATTATCTGGGACACGCCCCGTGAATTTATGCAAATCTTCATGTGACGTACACGTGGGCACTGGGCATAAGGCGGAGCCTGGCTTGCCCCTTTGTTTGGTGAAAGATCGACTCTTTTTTTTTTTGGTGTAACTTGAAAAATGCTGTCACGTTGTCGCGCATTTGGGTGTTCTAATATCAGCAGTGAACAAGTGAGCCTTCACAAATTCCCAAAAGATGAGAAACTTTGCCTAGAATGGAAGTACAGAGATCTTGTGACCGATGGGTTCCTACTGAGAGTCCTATGTCTGCAGCGACCATCTTACTGCCTATCAGGTACGAGCTGTTGTTTGTTTTTATTTGGGGAGAGTCTATTAATGAGAGTTTTGGATGATTTACTGTTTAAAAATGATATATGTCAGACGTGAGGTCTATCTGCCGACATCTGCTTGCTAACAGACATTAGCATAGCTACCGAGTCAACACGGGGTGCTATTTAGGTATTTTTAAATTATGTCGGCGCAATCAGGTACGATCTGTTGTTTGTTTTTAATAGAGGAGAGTCATTTAATGAGGGTTTTGGATGATTTACTGTTTAAAAATGATATATGTCAGACGTGAGGTCTATCTGCCGACATCTGCTTGCTAACAGACATTAGCATAGCTACCGAGTCAACACGGGGTGCTATTTAGGTATTTTTAAATTATGTCGGCGCAATCAGGTACGATCTGTTGTTTGTTTTTATTAGGGGAGAGTCTATTAATGAGGGTTTTGGATGATTTACTGTTTAAAAATGATATATGTCAGACGTGAGGTCTATCTGCCGACATCTGCTTGCTAACAGACATTAGCATAGCTACCGAGTCAACACGGGGTGCTATTTAGGTATTTTTAAATTATGTCGGCGCAATCAGGTACGATCTGTTGTTTGTTTTTATTAGGGGAGAGTCTATTAATGAGGGTTTTGGATGATTTACTGTTTAAAAATGATATATGTCAGACGTGAGGTCTATCTGCCGACATCTGCTTGCTAACAGACATTAGCATAGCTACCGAGTCAACACGGGGTGCTATTTAGGTATTTTTAAATTATGTCGGCGCAATCAGGTACGATCTGTTGTTTGTTTTTATTAGGGGAGAGTCTATTAATGAGGGTTTTGGATGATTTACTGTCTTAAAATGATAGATCTCAAACGCAATCGGACGTGCTCAAAGCCACGAGGCTCCCTGCACGTTTTTTTTAAAGCTGAATCGTAAAAGTTAATAAGTTTTCCATTAATAGAGTATACAATAAAATGATTTGAGCAAGATTAAAACTTCTACTACTTATATTGACCTTCCAAAACTGAAGACAAATTGCTTAGATCAATACTAGAAATGCTGCACTCGTCTGAGTCGACATGCTCCGCCATTATTAATTACATGCGCGTTGAGCAGCGGCTCCCCACGTGTACGTCAAATGACGGTTTTGCGGAATGCACGGAATTTTAGGGGCGTGTCCCAGAGAAATGACTATCATAACTTGGAATGAAATTTTAATATATTTATAATTTATTATGCAAAAACGACCAGAGCTCAATGATATAAGATATATATGTTCTGACAAATATTCAAATTTACAAAATCATGTCACAATCCCTTTAACATATTTCTTCACTCTGTCACTAGATTGATGTTAGAGAGGTAATCTCTGAAAAAAAAAAAAAAATATTGTCCCCTTGCTTCTCCAGGTGGTAAATAAGCATTTCTAAAAAGAAAAAGTGACCCGCCATTTTCCAGCCAATAAAAACAAAGTTTGTAACCAGCCAATAAAAACCGAGCTTGAATTTGAATCAGCCAATAAAAACAGAGCTTGAATTCAAATTTCAACAGACCACAAGGGGGCAGAGCCATATATGGCTCTGAGGGGGAGGGATCAGAATGCTTTGCCTGTTGAAATTTTTTCTAAGTGCTGATGTTCTACAGAAACTGCATACTGAACCTTTAACATATAAAGTTTAGAAACACCGCAGCTGCTGCAGCCTGACAGCTCATGCCCTTTTTTGTGTTTCCCACCCGACCTGTCAATCAATTCAGTAGGCGTGTCAGCAAATGACCAATCAGCGACCTCGGTTTGTCCCGTAGGTAAACGCTCTGCGCGCAGCTGCTCAAATTACAACAAGAATTTGGAGCGAAAACGCGAGCATTCAACGCGAGAACGAACGCAGAGCTGTGCCTGTGAACGCGTGTGCACAGAACACGCGCGTAGAGCGGCGTACAGGCCGTACGCAGAGCTCTGCCGGAGCCTTGACCATGCGGTTGTTGCTAGTATCACTCAGCCCCCTGTGAATAGCATACAGCCATCAGGGCACTAACGATCGTTAGGCTGATGGTCCTCCTTGATCATGTGGTCCTCCTTGATCATGTGAACATCTGGTTTTGTCACCAGCAAACTGGTTAATCAAAGTCAAAGTCAAAGTCAACTTTATTGTCAGATCTGCAATATGTACAGTGCAGGACATACACAGGACCGAAATTGCGTTTCTCTCAGTCCCTCGGTGCAACAGTAAACATCTAAACATTGAAACACTGAAACATATAATAATAGACATAAGCATAAAAATAGTAAAACTAACACTGTCCTGAGTTTTTTTTTTTTGCATAGTGGTATAAAAAAAGAGTATAAAAAGTATAACTAAAATAAACTAAAGGTTTCTAGCATTGACATTTGCAAAGTGGCAAAGCAGCGTATGAGTCAATGTACACAGTATATGTATGAGGTAGTAGTTGATGTTGTTGTAGAGGCAAAAAGTGGCATATGCAGTAAGGCACATTGGGCATCCCTAAATAAGACCGTTCAGAGCACACTGTATATGTACCAGCAGTGGTGTAGATATTAGAGTAGTGTAAATAAATGTAAACAGTAGTAATTACATGTAAGCAGTAGTAATAAAAGTAAACAGTATTAATAAATGTAAACAGAGAATGTAAACAGTATTATGATTATAGGCAGTGATGTAATACAGA
>JBBPBX010004524.1:48567-61618 GCA_038048925.1 Garcialebias charrua | reverse complement strand
AATAATAATAATGTCACATTTTTGTCATCTGTGTATGTTTTCCATACAAGACGAAATTTGACTCTGCATTTAACCCAATCACCACCAGGTGGGGCAGTGGGCAGTTATAGAAAGCGTGCCGGGGAGCAATTGGGATGAGGTGTGCTGCTCAAACACACCACAAGTTATGCCGTGACTGGGGTTTGAACCTGGGTCCTTCGGGTCCAAAGTTGGTTCCCTTGCCACTACACCATCTTGGCCTAATGTTTCTGTCTGCACCTGTTTAGAACTTAATTGTTGGTATTTTATATATTCTCTGTTATAATTTTTTTTTTTTTATATATATATATATATATTCAATCTGCATGTGCTGCAGATTGAATTCCAACAACAGAAGCATATGAAATTGGTGAAATTGGTTTATTTCAGAATCTCTTTGTTTTCTTACGTAAAGTCAAGTCAGTGAGATTTTCTTACGTAAAGTCAAGTCAGTGAGATTTTCTTACGTAAAGTCAAGTCACTCTGTCGCAGCACAGCCTCCTGGGGCCTCATGTATCAACCATGCGTGCGCACAAAAACATTGCGCACGTCACTTTCCACGCAAAGTGGCGTATGTATCAAATCTGATATGAACGGGAATATCTGCGCTTCCACGTACAAATCCACGGCTGCTCCCCTGCTTGCGTACGCACGTTTCTGTGGTTATTGTTCCTTTGGCGACACTTACAGGTGATCTGTGAAACCGTGTCCACGATGTGAAAACAATCATAAATCCCACCAAACACACATGATTAACGATTATTACATCCACATGGACGCAATTAGATGAGTGGATATAAAAGCATGCGCCAGATAGTGGCAACAATATTGACAACAATGAGATGTAATTTCTTTAAATAAGAAGTTAACCAAGCTGTATTAACACGCCTACGTTTAGGTCAGTGGGTAAAGCGCTTGCCTTTAGTTCCAAAGGTCGTGAGATCGACTCCCGCATGGTACAACGTTTTTCTTTTTTTTTCGTTCCAGATTGAAATACACATGAAAACTATTTACAAAACAATAAATCGTCTGCTTCCATTCATTTCATGTATTGTTCTATTTCTTGTTGTTTCATTCAATAGTTTTCCTGTGTTCTTTAAATCTGGAATGAAAAAAAAAACATTGTACCAAGCGGGAGTCGATCTCACGACCTTTGGGACGAAGGGCGGGCGCGCTCACCACTAACCTATACAGGCATGTTAGATCAGCTTGGTCAACTTCTTATTTAAAAGTGGATGGTTTGTTTTGCACTGTGCGTGCCGAATGAAGCCTTTTTCCGTGCTTCTCTGCCTCACTCAGAAGTGATTTCTGTTCACAGTCCGTGAAGTTCCTCTTTTTCCCACGTTCCGACATGATTTGCAATGGAGCAGAGACGACATTCCTGTCGTGCATGGCATATTTGAATGACTTTGCATATTCATACGGAGGCGTGTCAAGGGCGGAGTCGGCCACTCTCTCATGTGCGCTCAGTTCCACGTTGATTGTGTTGTACATAAGGAATGTGCGTGGATTCCGGTGCACGCACAGTTTGATAAATCTGGATTTTTTTGTGCGTGGACACTTTTCTGGATTTGTCCGTACGTGACTTTTCAGTAAGAAATCTACGCAAGTCTTTGTACATGAGGCCCCTGCTCTCTGGAGGTCTGAACTACTGTTAGCTCAGTGTTTTACTGTTAGCAATGCAAAATAGCTCAAGAACCACAGGACAGATTTTGATGAAACTTACAGAAAGTACTCACTGGATGGACATTTACAAACTGTTAGCTGTAGGAGACGTTTGAGCGAAAACTCGATTTATTTACAATTAATTTTCACAGCGCGCATGACCGTTTGGAAGACCATCAAAGTGAAACAATTTAAATCCAGCTGATTTGACCATAACGTGCATTTATTATTATTTATCTTCCAACACCCATCTTCTTCTCACTCCCGGGTCTTGGTCTCGCACAATGGGAGACCGGGCTTTTTCCTGCGCTGCCCCTCAGCTGTGGAACGCCCTGTCGCCCTGCCCTCATATCTGAGGGCCCACAGACCGTGACATGTTTTAAAAAAGGTCCTAAAACCTTTCTTTTTATCAAGTTTTTTTAAATTAATTGAATTGTGCTTTTGTTTTTATTGCACCCAGTTTTTATTTGAGTATTTTATCTGCATTTTGTTTTGATTTTTATCTTGTTGTTATTTAATGTTCATACATTGTAGAACTTTGGGATCTGTTACTGATATAAAGTGCGTTATAAATAAAAGTTATTATTATTATTATTAAGGAAATGTTAAGCTCAGAAACACTTTTGCTATAATGTCAGCTAATAAATACATTTTTTAGGGGTTTATCTTGCTCAATTTTAAAGAGATGCAGGTCTGTTGGCTGCTCTGCAGGTCTGTTCGCTCTGCACTGCATGTCTGTTGCTGTGCATGCTCGTTTTGTTGAGCTGCCATAGCAATACAATTTAAATTCAGCTGATTTGACCATTGTATTCATTTATTAAGGAAAAGTTCAGCTCAGAAACACTTTTGCTATAATTTTCAGCAAACAATTTTTTTTAGGTGTTTATCTTGCTAAATTTTCAAGAAATGCAGCATTTCCTGATAGGATTTACTCTGAAGGCAGGTACGAACCCAATGGTGCAGGCAGGGACTCAGACTCAGATTGATACAAAAATGAACACTTTAATCTTTCAAAGCAAAGGGCTGGCGGGGCAGCCTAAACTTACATGAACCACGGAACGAGGAACAAGACAGGCTGGCAGGACAATAATAATAATAATAATAATGAATTCAATTTATAACGCACTTTTCATTAAAGAAAATCTCAAAGTGCTACAAGGAGCAACATAATTAAATGTCAATAAAACAAATAATAAAACAATTAAAATCAATAACAATATCAGCTAAGATCAAAAGTAGAATCATGAGGAGGTAGAGTATGCTTGGTCGAAAAGAAAGGTCTTCAAGCCGCTCTTAAAGTCAACCACAGACTGTGGGGCTCTTAGACAGTCAGGAAGAGAGTTCCACAGGCGGGGGGCAGCCACACTGAAAGCCCGGTCTCCCATGGTCCTTAATTTGGTTCTCGGAATGTGAAGGAGATTGCTGTTCTGTGACCGCAGCGAACGGGTGGATGAGTATGGAATAAGAATATCCTTCAGATAATCTGGTGAAGTTCCGTGTAAGCATTGATGTGTAATGAGAGCAGTTTTGTACTGAATTCTGTAGGCGACAGGAAGCCAATGAAGGTTATGGAGAATGGGCGTAATATGTTCAAATTTACGAACTCTCAACAAGATCCTTGCTGCACTGTTTTGAATATATTGAAGTTTCTGAAGGTTTTTGCCAGGGATTCCAATAAACAGGGAGTTGCAGTAGTCAAGCCTGGAGGAGACAAAAGCATGGACGAGCTTCTCAGCATCAGAAAAGGACAAGACATGGAAGACCAAATGACAACGCGACAAAAACAGACTGGCAGACAGAATATATACACAGACAGGGCAAGAGACACAGGTGTAAATAATTGACTAATTGGAGTAACACTAGGGAAGTAATCCTGCCTAAAACCTGTAACATGAATAAACTATGATCTATGACATGAATAACTAAACTGGAGCAAGGGAAACTAAATAAAACTAACATAGATTACTGACAAGAAATTAAACTGAGTAAACATGGAGAACAAACAAAGGATGCCCACTAGATGGCGCCATCCTTACAGTACCCCCCTCAAAGACGCCCCCCGGCGTCCCCAAGAACCCCTCCAAAAAAAGACACGGGCGGGCAGAGGGAGGAACCGCAAGGACGGCGGGCCCAAACACAAACAGACAAGGACAAAACACCAAGACACAGGCTAAACACAGAACAAGAACACAAAAACGTCCAGACGGGCAACGGCCCGTCCCCCAGGCAGGAGCTGGTCGGGCGGTCGGCCAGGGTGTCACCCGTCAGGCAGGAGTCGGTCAGGCGGTCGGCCGGGATTCCGCCCCTCAGGCAGGAGCCGGTCAGGCGGTCGGCCGGGATTTCGCCCACCAGACAGGAGCCGGCCAGGCTGTCGGCCGGGATGCCGTCCATCCGGCAGGGGTACATCCTACGGGCGACCGGGAGGTCGCCCTTCCAAGGCAGGAACCATGTTGGCTGCGGGTGCACAAACGTCGTCGGCGAGCGGTGAGACCCCTCCGTCGCTGGCGAGCGATGAGGAGACACCTTCGAGCGATGAGGAGACGCCTTCGAGTGATAAGGCGTCGAGCATTGAGACCGTTGAGACGCCGTGAGGCATTGAGACGTCCTCGAGCGTTGAGACGTCCTCGAGCATTGAGACGTCGTAAGGCGTTGAGACGTCCTCGAGCATTTAGACGTCGTGAGACGTTGTGCGTTGAGACGTCGTGAGGCGTTGAGACGTCCTCGAGCGTTGAGACGTCCTCAAGCGTTGAGACGTCATGAGACGTTGAGACCTCCTCGAGCGTTGAGACGTCGTGAGGTGTTGAGACGTCCTCGAGCGTTGAGACTTCTGGCGTTGAGACGTCTGGCATTGAGACGTCGAGCATTGAAACCGTAGAGACCTCGAGCATTGAGACGTCGAACATTGAGACGACGTCGTGAGGCGATGAGGAGACGTCTGGCATTGAGACGTCGAGCATTGAGACCGTTGTGATGTCTGGCGCCAGCTACGAGACCTTCGGCTGCGAGACCTCCAGCTGCGAGACCTCCGGCTACGAGAACTCCGGCTATGAGAACTCCGGCTGTGAGACCTCCGGGGAGGAGTCCTCCAAGACCCTCCCGGAGCAGGAAACGTGAGGGGCTCCCTCCAGGGACCACTCGAGACAGGAAACGTGGGAGGCGTCCTCCTGGACCCCCCCCGAGACAGGAAACGTAGGAGGCGTCCTCCTGGACCCCTCGAGACAGGAAACATGGGAGGCGTCCTCCTGGACCCCCCGAGACAGGAAACGTGAGGGGCTCCTACCAGGGGCCTCTCTAGAGATGCTGGGACTGCAGGCACTGGTGGTGCAGGCCCTGGTGGTGCAGGCCCTGGTGCTGCAGGCCCTGGTGTTGCAGGCTCTGGAGCTACAGCTGCTGAAGGCCTTGGCGCTGCAGCTGCTGAAGGCCCCGGAGCTGCAGCTGCTGAAGGCCCTGGAGCTGCAGCTGCTGAAGGTTCTGGAGCTGCAGCTGCTGAAGGCCCTGGAGCTGCTGCTGCTGAAGGCCCTGGAGCTGCAGCTGCTGAAGGTTCTGGAGCTACAGCTGCTGAAGGTTTTGGAGCTACAGCTGCTGAAGGTTCTGGAGCGGCAGCTGCTGAAGGTTCTGGAGCGGCAGCTGCTGAAGGTTCTGGAGCGGCAGTTGCTGAAGGTTCTGGAGAGGCAGCTGCTGAAGGTTCTAGAGAGGCTAACAGGTTTAAGTTAGCAGCAGAGTTTGGAGTAGCTTCCTTCATTGTTCTGATTTTACTCAAGAGCTGAGAATACTGAGGGATAGAGGTGAGGCCAGGAACTGATAACAATAGTCTTTCTGCTAAAGAAAGCAAAGTCTCATGACAATCAGGGTATTCTGTAGCAGAGGAGAACAGACCTTGGAGCATAGTGTTAATTTGGCATAAATCAGAGGCACCTACCGCCTGTAAGGAGTCCACGGTGGCGACCTCTGCTGGATTAATGGGGAAACCTTGTTCAGGCTGCACTCTGAGTTGACCCCCTTCATCTGCTCTGAAGATGAACGGGGGAGAGACTGCCCCCCCCCTCAGCAAAATTCTCCCTGGTTTCAGAGGAGAGCAGGGCGGGGGCTGGGACCAGGAGAAGGCGGAACTTGACTCCTGGAGAGTTCTATACGGAGGTGAGGTGCCGAATCCAACCCCCACCGGGACCATGGAAGGTGAGGCATCTGGACCAGTCCTCACTGGAACATCAGAACCAGAAACGTGATACTCGGTCTCAACGAACCGAGTAGAAAAAACTGACCGTGCTGGAGGCGTGGACCACTTCTGGGACCTTCTTCTGCCGTTCCGACGGCGGTGCTGAGGCCGAGTGACAGGAACCAGGCACGGTTCGTCCTCGTCCTCTCCGGATGTCCATCCTGACACGATGAGAACAGTTTGAGATGGAGACGGACTGGAAACAGCATACCTGTCAAGTCTCCCGTTTTGGCCGGGAAACTACCGTATTTTACCCCTCTTTCCCGTCGTCATCCCGAATTATTATTTTCCTGGAAATTTCCCATATTATAATATTATATTTTTTTAAAAACATTCCAGTGCCTCTGAATTATGTCACTAGCCTCGCGAGAACTGCCACCTGCAGTAGCCTCGGTGGAAGTTCTTGCGATGTTTGTGCTGGCAACGGAACCCGGAAAAACACACCAGAAATGGATGAATGAAACGAGAGAAAATGCGTCCCTTTCAAAAAAGTTAAGACTTCGTGTAAATATCTTGAAAAATGGGACAAGCAAATTTACTTTTCCTAAAAGAAGAGTAGAGTGGGGGGCACAATTACGCGTTTTGTAAGATTTGTAACTGCGACTTTAGTGTCTCATGGGGGAAGGAACGGTGTCCGTCAGACTGCCGAAATCAGACTCCATGAAGCGGACTGACGAGAGCAACGCACCCCTGAAGCCACGGAGCTCGAATATCCAACTTCCAACGTAAAACTAACTTTACCGCAGTGTCCGACTGCATGAAAAATCCATCAAGCACAAAGGTAGGCCTATCAGATTGTGATCACATTGTATTGTATTGTATTGTATAATTTTATTCATTTCATATTAAAAACAATGACAATTTTTTAAAAAGAAAAATTAAACATAACATAAAATGAAAGGAAGCAGAAGAAGAAAACATTTCTTATCATATCTGCTCCTTATCAAACAATCAATTCAAACTATCAATTCAAACATAAATATACTTATTTGTAATACAAAATAATACAGTCTCATCAGAGATATACAGTCACATCAAAATATCTAATATAATTTGTTATATTAGAATCAACTTAAATGTAACTCTTCAATAAAATAGTTTTAATAATTTTCTTAAATATTAGTATGGACTTCACATTTTTACATTGTCCTCTAGTCCATTCCAAAGATCAATTCCTCTTATTGTAGTAGACCTACCCTTTAAACTGGTTCTAAACTTAGGTTTAACAAACATTTCCATTCCCTTTAAATTATAGCAACTAATCCTTTTCACAAAATAGGTTTGAATGTTAGATAGACACACAAACATAACTGGTTTGTAAGTGGCTGATAGGTAGTTATTGTAGATTTCTTGTAAACCTGTCTTAAAATGTAAGGGGTCCTGGACTTTGGTTGGGTAGTGGGATGGCTCGGAGTACCCGGCAGAAAATTTCCCTTATTTTTAAATCCAAAACTTGACAGGTATGGAAACAGAAGTCAGGCGGACTTCATGGAGCTGGACCCTCCGTCTATCCTCCTCTAACACTAGAAGAGGAGAGGGTAGAAATTCCACCGCCTGACTATGACAATCTTGAAAAAGAGCGGGTTCTAGGTGGAACCCGTCGCAACAGATTGTCGATTTCATCTGGGACTCGAACAAAAAAGAAGGTGAGTAAAACTCCAGAGGAGACCCCTGCCCAATGGGTTCTGTTCGTGGTCGCGTCATACTGTTAGGATTTGCTCTGAAGGCAGGTACGAACCCAATGGTGCAGGCAGGGACTCAGACTCAGATTGATACAAAAATGAACACTTTAATCTTACAAAGCAAAGGGTTGGCGGGGCAGCCTAAACTTACATGAACCATGGAACGAGGAACAAGATAGGCTGGTAGGACAAGACATGGAAGACCCAACGACGGCGCAACAAAAACAGACTGGTAGACAGAGTATATATACACAGACAGGGCAAGAGACACAGGTGGATATAATTGACTAATTGGAGTAACACTAGGGAAGTAATCATGGAGCTAGGGAACTACCTAATACCTGTAACATGAATAAACTATGACCTATGACATGAATAACTAAACTGGAGCAAGGGAAACTAAATAAAACTAACATAGATGACTGACAAGAAATTAAACTGAGTAAACATGGAGAACAAACCAAGGATGCCCACTAGATGGCGCCATCCTTACATTTCCCACCCGTGCAGACGGGTGCAGGTCTTGCACGTAGCAAAACTAATTTTTAAATCTAGCTCATTTCACAATTTTGTGAATTTATTAAGGAAAAGTCCACCTCAGACACATCTTTGCTATAATTTTCAGCAAACAAATAATTGTTTTTACCGTGTTAATCTTGTTAAAGTCCTTCATGCACGTTCCTGTGGCAGACATTTGCAGCAGGGCAAAACACTTGGCCCACATTTCCAGGTTTTCAGCGGTGACTCGTAACGTCAGCGGTGATGTAGGTGCGATTTATAGGGCGAAGCGACATATTTATGGATTTTTCCAATTTATTGGACATAATTGGACAATGCGACTTATAGGGCGGTGCGACTTGTAGGGCAGAAAATACGGTATATACACTCACACTCGAGGCACGTTATTGTAGTCCATCCTCATTGGATGAATCCTGTGGATGTGGGCGGACCCTAGGCTAAACAGAATTAGCCCCAATGAGCCGCAATATGAGGAGGCGTGGCCAGACGTCTGTCAATCATTCTGAACCATGAAGGAACAGTAACGGAGAACGGGGCTGTCAGAATTTAGCCCTTTGGAATGACCCTGGGATTTTCACCAGGTGGTTTGACACCAGTTTTGTTGTAGATTTAACAATACTGTATGTGACATTATTTCTAAAATGTATTTACTTTAAAGTTGTTATTTTGAAGTTGTTTATTTTAAAATATTTTTTGTAAATGCCAGGAGGGAGGGCTTAGACCTCCTAGCCCATTGATACCAGCCGTCACTGACCAGACTTGTGACTAGTTGTTTCACCATGTTAGAATCTTACAGCAAATTATACTTATTGTTGTAAATAATCTGTACACATGTTTTACCAACAGAAACATGTCATCAAATGTTCAAAGGTTAAATTTTGTCAAAAGCTTTTTGTTGCTGAAGCACTTTTATTTGCAAATGGAAAAATAAAATGTTTCAGTACAGTCCTACTGTGGACACCATTCCACTCATTCAATATTACATTTTTATTTATTCTTATTCAAGGCTGGGTAAAGGAGGCAACAAACCAGCAAGGAAACCCAGCAAACCTTCTTTTCAGTGACACTCTCCAGCTCTTCAAGAAGATTCATCAATACATTTTCCGGGCAGGAGGGATCTGTAATTCATAGACATGTTTAGAATTTTCACAATCTCCTGTCCATGGGATGTGCCCTAAAATAACCTCCAAATGTAAGACCAGGAAACATCCAGATTAAATATCCAAACAAACCTTTGCAGACTTCTTTGGATTCACAGATTCAGCGCCCCCAGAATGAGTCTCAAGGTTCATTCCATGATCCTCTGTTGCAGGTTTCCTTTTGAAGCTCCTTTGTAAATAATACTGAAGTGTTTCAAGTCAGTCCAAAGATGAAAACTTTCCAACAAGTCCTGGATCTGTCTAGAGGCATTTTAACTGGTCTATGTCTAAAACATCTTCATTGGAAGAAGTTTTAAATACATATTTTTACCAGATGTCCAAACAATTCAACTCACAGTTTTCCGTTCATAAGAGCTGAGAATCTCCTCTGACCCCTTACCAAATTGTTGAACCATTTAGCTTATCTCTAGGGAAACTCAACCTGAAAATCTAATTCCAGCATTTCAGCATTTTCATTGTAATCATTATTCTTTAATTATTTTCCACAAAATGTCTCACTGAAACATCTCTGAGTGGTGGTGAGAGTTATAGCACTCAAACAAATAATGCATTGAAGTATTCAGACATGTAGGGAATTTTAACATACAACGTCCAAACTTGTCTGGCTTGTTCATTTTTGGATTTAGGCATTTCAGTCAAAGTTTTGGGCTAGATCTATCTTCTCCAGGAATGATCAACCCCACATGCTTCAGTTTACTAAGACAATGAAAATGTGATGCTTCCAACTTTGTAGCAACAACTTGGGGAAGGTTAATTTCTATTCCAACAAGCCTTTGTTCCAGTACATAAAGCACAATCTATGACATACTGTAATTTGATGAGTTCAGTGTGAAAGAACTTGACAGAACCAAAACCTTGACCTCAGTCCTATCAAGCACCTTTGGGATGAACAGAAGATAAGAACAGAGAAGATAGAACAGAGGTTGCAAAGCAGAACCTCCTTTACAGCATGATGCACTGACTTTAAACATGCCTTACTGCATGAATAGGTATAAATGGAAGAAAACCCTAGCAGGACTATCTCCATCCAGTCCTTGTTGGTTTGTTGGTCAGGTTTGGTCAGATACATTTGTCTACACAGTGTACTTGGACTCCTGGACTAACTGAAATTAATCACACATCAGTTGATGAACATTTTGTTCCTTGTAGCAAGCCATTGGTGACTTGACACAATATAGAGGAAAGCCATGAAAATACATATGTACTGCCAGCTCCACTCATAAATTCCTAACGGATAAAATTACTGTAATTCCACTTCAATTGATTTGACACTTTATCTGTGCTGCTGATTATACATGCTGCAGATTTCTTACCTGTAAGCTGCTGTATTCATACCCATTCGCTCACAACAGACTCATGTTCAGGTTGCCATGTATTTACCTTATTATATTAATTATTATTATATTATTATTTTGGGCAGCACGGTGGCACAACTGGTAGAGCTGCTGCCTCTCAGCGAGAAGGTTGCCGGTTCAAATCCCGGTCCGGGGCCTTTCTGGGTGGAGTTTGCATGTTCTCCCCGTGCATGCGTGGGTTTCCTCCGGGTACTCCGGTTTCCTCCCACAGACCAAAAAACATGCTTGTTAGGCTGATTGGTGACTCTAAATTGACCCTAGGTGTGAGTGTGAGAGTGGATGGTTGTTTGGTGTGAGTGAGACAGGTCCCTCTTGTAAATGAGTCCCCGTGACTCAACGAGGCTAGCCTGTATAAATAAAGGTTGAATGAATTAATACTGTTTAGTGAATCTTAGATCCTTGTGTATACTGTTTCTTCATTAAACTTTATATTTTTGCTTTTTTTGGGTGTAACTCGTACCTTGAGTACACAATTTGTTTCTACCTCATGCACCACATCTGATGCCAATGACAATAAGGTCACCTTGAACCTTGAATTGTCTTTTTGATTTGATATTGTACATGACCTTTCAATAAGTGCCATTTTATTTTATGTACACCCTATAGGTTCTTTTTTTTTCAGTGAGGGTAGTGACAAAAATGAACATGTGTGGTTATTTAGCAATGTATGTCACTAGGGATGCACAATATTGGATTTCTGGCTGATATGTAAAAAATTATTTGGCCGAGAACCAATGCCAATACCTATTTTTTATATACATCCCTTTGTCAGAACATATCCCTCTTATTTAGGCTTATTTGCTATGTACAAAAATGTTGCAACAGCTGTAAGAGCTGGTGACATATATTCAGTAACAGCCATATGATATGCATAGCACTTTGACTTATATTAAATGAAAAGTGTTAAATGTTATTTATTAGCATTAGTCACCTGCGATGCTGTCTCACTTGTGGAGGCTTGTTCCCTGTTCCTAGCTGCAGTGTGGGATCCTCTGCACTCCTGTGCATGAAGGACATACTTTTTAAGTTCAAAGTTTTTGTCTATCCATTGTACCATAAGACTAATCATGCTAACGGGGCTAACACAATGTCCAAATGTCTGTGGCAAAACTCACCCAACAAGTCTTGCTATCGGCTATTAGCTTCTCAATAATGTCTGAAATGACGTGTTGTAACTCGTGTAATGTTATGTCGGAAAAATATCTCAGACTACAGGCAATGCAGCGAGGCTCAACGTAGTCCATAAATCTTTGGAATCCAACATCCTCACCAACGAAAAATAAACCTTCCACACCGCCAAAATTCCTCTCCGCCGTGAGATCTAGTAGACGCACGTGACGTCATTGCGTTACGCTACCGCTGCAACGTCATCACGTTGTTCAACCACTGCAGGCAAAAACAGCGCCTTTTATATCTGCAAGTTATTTTAATGGAATGGCCAATGTCCGATATTGAAATTTAACATTAATATTGGCTGATACCAATACCATGCCGATAATATTGTGCATCTCTATATGTAACATTACTAAATTCAAATAGGCAAAATAAAAACTGTGTTAGGGTTGTAGGAAAAGGTTCAAACTTCTAAGTTTCTGGGTATATGTACCGTACTTTCCGCTGTACGTGTCACACCTCCATATAAGTTGCATCGGTCCAAACATGGAAAAAAACATAAATATGTGCTTCTCCCTATATTCGCCCTGAGATGACTTCTGTTGTGATTTGGCGCTATATAAATAAACTGAACTGAATTGAATATAAGTCACATCTATTATGCATCACCGCTGATGCGTCGCATTTGTTACGTGTCACTGCTGACCACCAAGAAATGTGGGCCGGTGTGTCAAAAATCGATTGGCTGTCAAATGACGGCTGTGGAATGAGCACAGGAGGACTTTAACAAGAATGTAACAATATTAGCACTTAAAAATAATTGTTTGCTCGAAATTATAGCAAAATTGAGTCTCAGTCTAACTTTTTTTCCTAATAAATGCACTTTGACTGTCAAATCAGTTGCATTTCAAAAGCCGATTCCTGGCTGCAGGAGCACGCAGAGGAACGACGTGCTGTGCATTTCTTCAAAATTTAACAAGATAAGCACCTAAAAACATTTATTTGTTTGCTCGTCATTATAGCAAAGGTGTGTCTCAGTTAAACTTTTCCTTAATAAATGCACTTTAATAGTCAAATCAGCCGCATTTTACATGGGTGGTGCGGTGAAATAAAGCTGATTTAACGCTTGTTCCAGGAGTTCCGGAGCGAGATGAAGGTGGCTTTGTATGGCAAGCCAAGTATCCCACTTTTACCATCTGATGAGACACTTGGCTTGCCATATTAGTCGAGGGCCCTCTTGGGGCTGAAAATGGTAGTGTTCAATATTTTCCATCTCATAATAAATGAAACCGTCAGATCTCAGCCCATAATTGGTATATATAT
>JBBPBX010004524.1:29501-41898 GCA_038048925.1 Garcialebias charrua | reverse complement strand
AAAAAAGAAGAAGGCTGTCTGCTGGAAACTATTCTCCTGGAGTGAAGCTGAGAGACCTTGCTGACCCCCCCCTCCCCCCCCAGAGATCTCTGTGGGTGTGCTCGGAGGCGCCAAGCTGAACAACTGCTGAACTGTGCTATCTGAATGTTGCTCACAGACTCTTTGATCTCCTTGCATGTCGTCAAAACTGCAACAATGTCTTGTCTGGTTGTGCTTAATGCTGATAGAGTTTTTGGGACTTTATCATAGAGTGTCTTAAGGCAATCTTTGATAGATTCTTTTTTTGAATATCACAAATGATACCTATTGTGTTTTTCCTTTTTCCATATCTGTTTGACCTTCATCCGGAGACGGATGAGAGCGGCCGCGCAGAAGAACATGTCATGTGTTTGAATATGCTGCAGCTTTACATTCTCTCCCTCTTCTGGACGACTGTGTATACATCATCACGTTGTATCGGTTAACTGGTGCAATGTTAATAAAATCTCTTGTATTTAGTCAGGTAAATCTCATTGAGCCTCGAGGGCTTATTTGCAAAAACGACCTGCTACAAACTAAAGAATGATGAACAACAATGTTAGAATTTCCTTAAACAACAAACAACAGAAAAAAGATAAAAAACATAGGAGAGAAATAGAAAGTGAAATGCAAAGTATCAAACCTAGCAAAACACCACAAGGTAGATGTACAAAATCAAAAACAAGGACATATCTGCAATGGTTTTTGCCAGGATTCCAAAATATTCTTAAAACCATTTAGAGAGGTCAGGGCCGAGAGCTTCAAATCTTTTTGTAAGATATTTAAAGGTTGCCCTTTGTCACCGATTCTGTTCATAACTTTTATGGACAGAATTTCTAGGTGTAGCTAAGGTGTTGAGAGGATCCGTTTTGGTGGCCTTAGAATTGCTTCTCTGTTTTTTGCAGATGATGTGGTTCTATTGGCTTCATCAGAACGTGATCTACGGCTTTCACTGGAGCGGTTTGCAGCCAAGGGCGGCCGTGGTGTAGTGGTAATGGCAGTCGTCTCCCGATCGGAAAGTTGGCGGTTCGACTCCCGGGACCCGCACCATGTGTCGTTGTGTCCTTGGGCAAGACACTTAACCCTGAGTTGCTCCCGGTAGGACTGGAAAGCACCTTGCATGGTAGTCTGCCGCCACCGGTTTATGAATGTGTGTAGCATTCAATATATGTGTAGCACTTTGAGATTTTCAGTAATGAAAAGTGCGTTATAAATTGAATTAATTATTAATTATTATTATAAGTGTGATGCGGACGGGATGAGGATCAGTTCCTCAAAGTCTGAGGCCATGGTCTTGAGCCGGAAAAGGGTAGTATGCCCTCTCCGGGTCGGGGAGGAGGTCCTGCCCCAAGTGGAGGAGTTTAAGTATCTTGGGGTCTTGTTCACGAATGAGGGAAAACTGGAGCGTGAGATCGATAGGCGGATAGGTGCAGCGTCCGCAGTGAAGCGGGCGCTGTACCGGTCTGTCGTGGTGAAGAGAGAGCTGAGTCAAAAGGCAAAGCTCTCAATTTACCGATCGATCTACGTTCCCACCCTCATCTATGGTCATGAGCTTTGGGTTGTGACCGAAAGAACGAGATCTCGGATTCAAGTGGCTGAAATGAGTTTTCTCCGCAGGGTGTCTGAACTTTCCCTTAGAGATAGGGTGAGAAGCTCAGTCGTCCGGGAGGGAATCGGAGTAGAGTCGCATCACATTAGGCTCAACGATGAGACACCATTCAAGCATCGAGCACGTCCTATCCATCCCCAAGATCTTGAAGCTGTTCGTAAACACCTGCAGGACCTGCTTGAATCAAGGGTTATAAGAGAGTCTGAATCACCGTTCTCTTCTCCAATCGTGGTTGTCCGTAAGCCGAATGGTGATGTAAGGCTGTGTATTGATTATAGAAAGTTAAACCTACAAACAGTTAAGGATGCGTATGCACTTCCAAACTTGGAAGAATCCTTTTCGGCCTTAACTGGGTCCAAATGGTTTACAGTGTTGGATTTGAAATCTGGTTTTTACCAGATAGAGATGAACGAAGACGATAAGCCAAAAACTGCATTTGTCACACCTCTTGGTTTTTGGGAGTGGAATCGGATGCCACAGGGGGTAACCAATGCCCCGAGTACCTTTCAAAGATTGATGGAGAAGTGTATGGGAGACTTGCATCTTAATAAAGTACTTGTGTTCATTGACGACCTTATTGTCTTCTCCGACTCTCTTGAGGAACATGAGAGAAGGTTAATGCAAGTACTAACCAGACTAAAAGAGTTTGGTTTAAAGTTGTCCCCTGAAAAATGTAAGTTCTTCCAGACCAGTGTGCGGTATTTGGGCCATGTTGTGTCTGAAAAGGGGGTAGAAACTGACCCAGAGAAGATTTCTGCATTAAAATCCTGGCCAGTTCTCCAAAACCTTAAAGAGCTAAGATCTTTTCTGGGATTCGCTGGTTTCTATAGGCAGTTTATTAAGGACTATGCCACCCTTGTCAAACCGCTAAACCTCCTCACACGTGGCTATGCACCAGTTCGTAAGTCCACCAAGACTAATGGTCTTAAGTACCTTGATCCCAAACAGTCCTTTGGTGAAAGGTGGACCACTGATTGCCAAATTGCTTTTAATCCAGTAATTGAGAAGTTGACCTCTGCTCCTATACTCGGATTTGCCAACCCTAAGTTACCTTATATTCTCCACACAGATGCAAGCACAATACGGCTAGGAGCCGTGTTATACCAGGAGCAGGAAGGCAAGCTTAGAGTAATTGCCTATGCTAGCCGAGGCTTGTCCCAGAGTGAGTCAAGATATCCAGCCCATAAGCTTGAGTTTCTGGCCTTGAAATGGAGTGTGACAGAGAAGTTTCATGATTATCTGTATGGTGCCAGCTTCACTGTCATTACAGATAGCAATCCACTCACATATGTCCTGACATCAGCAAAGCTTGATGCCACCAGTCACCGATGGTTAGCCGCACTTTCTACATACTCATTTAATATGCAGTATCGTGCTGGAAGACAAAATTTAGATGCTGATGCCCTGTCAAGGCGCTCTCATGGGGAAGCTTCAGAAAAAGATCTTCCATGCAAAGAGTGGGAACTAGTTCACCAACTCACAAAGCAATTGTGTGAACCTGACAATGCTAAGGAGATTTCTTCTGACATTGTGGATGCCATTTGTCAGAGTTGTCTAGTGAGAACACACCTCCAGTCAGACTCATTATATTCTATCACTATGGTTGAGTCCTTATCAGCCAGCATCAAGGTCATTCCAGACACTTATGTCAATGAGGACTCGTACGGCTTGCCAGTTATTCCATCTCTATCACATGATGATTTAAAAGCAGAACAGCAAGCTGATCCTGCTATCCGCGAAGTAGTTTATCAGCTTGAGACAGGTGAAAAGGTTCCCCACACAGCTCGAGAGGAATTGTCAGAGCTGCCCTTGTTGCTGCGAGAATGGAGCAAGCTGGTGTTAGAGGACGGTGTGTTGTATAGGAGAAGGCAGGAAGATGACAAATTCATTTTCCAACTAGTTCTTCCTCCAAACCTACGTTCTACAGTCCTTAAAGCCCTCCATCAAGATATGGGGCATATGGGTATAGAACGTACACTCGATCTGGTACGCCAAAGATTCTTTTGGCCAAAGATGGCAGCTGACGTGGACAGAAACCATTAAAACATGTGAACGTTGTGTTGTGTTAGGAATAAGGCTTTGGTTGAAAAAGCAGCCCCACTGGTCAACATAAAGACCAGTCATCCTCTTGAACTACTGTGCATGGACTTTTTATCCATTGAGCCAGATAGTGCCAATACCAAAGGCATTCTTGTACTCACTGATCACTTTACAAAATAGAGGACGGTGTGTTGTATAGGAGAAGGCAGGAAGATGACAAATTCATTTTCCAACTAGTTCTTCCTCCAAACCTACGTTCTACAGTCCTTAAAGCCCTCCATCAAGATATGGGGCATATGGGTATAGAACGTACACTCGATCTGGTACGCCAAAGATTCTTTTGGCCAAAGATGGCAGCTGACGTGGACAGAAACCATTAAAACATGTGAACGTTGTGTTGTGTTAGGAATAAGGCTTTGGTTGAAAAAGCAGCCCCACTGGTCAACATAAAGACCAGTCATCCTCTTGAACTACTATGCATGGACTTTTTATCCATTGAGCCAGATAGTGCCAATACCAAAGATATTCTTGTACTCACTGATCACTTTACAAAATTTGCTGTTGCCATACCAACTCCCAACCAGAAGGCAAAAACTGTTGCCAAGTGTCTCTGGAATGACTTTATGGTCCATTATGGCATTCCAGAGCGCTTACATTCTGACCAAGGGCCAGACTTTGAATCAAAATTAATCAAAGAACTCTGTGAGCTGGTTGGAATTAAGAATACTCGAACTACCCCCTATCATTCAAGGGGGAACCCAGTCGAGCGCTTTAACCGAACCCTGCTAAATATGTTAGGAACACTGGAAGCCAAGCAAAAGTCTATGTGGCAAGAGTACGTGAAACCCCTTGTACATGCCTACAATTGTACAAGAAATGAGGTCACAGGGTTTACACCTTACGAACTCCTGTTTGGTAGATCTCCACGACTCCCTATTGACTTAGCTTTTGGCTTGCCAGTTAAAGAACCTCCATCTTCCTCCCACTCGGAGTATGTTAAAAACCTTCGATCTCGGCTTGAGGAAAGTTATAGATTAGCCACACAGAGTGCTGTCAAGTCTGACAAAAAGAATAAAAGCCGCTTTGATAAACGAGTGACACCCTGTGCTCTGGAGGTCGGAGACAGAGTGCTTGTTCGTAATGTTAGATTACGTGGAAAGCACAAACTGGCAGATAGGTGGGAGCAAGAGGTGTATGTTGTTGTCAAGCGTGCAGGTGATCTTCTTGTCTATACTGTAAAACCTGAGACTAGGGATGGACCAACTCGCACACTCCATCGAGACCTACTGCTGCCCTGTGGGTTCCTCTCAGCCAGTACAGTGGATTTCCCTGTACCTGCTCCTAACCGTAGACCAAAGACTCGTAGCCAAACTCAGAATCACTCTGATTTTGCTCTGGAAGGAGAAGAGGATTCTGATTCAGATGTTCCAGAATGCTTTGAAAGTACCATCCAACCTGAACTCTTGGTTGAGTCCAGTGATACAATGAGATTTACTAGGTCATCAGTCCCAAGTGACATTGTTGAAGCTGATCCTTCATTATCAGGTTCAGTAACAGCCCCTGCATGTGTAATACCTACAGGTAAGGAGTCTTTGCCACTGTCCAATGAAGAGCCGCTCACGTCTGTCGATAAGGCAGAGGAACTAACAGAAGTGGCAAAGATGGAGGAAAACACTACAGTTTACCCTTCTGAATCCGTGGAATTACCTGTGGAAGAAAACATATTTACTGACATGACTGAAGACTTACATGAAGCCACAATATCTGTGGAGGCTGAGGGCAAAGGTCTTGGCCCTGAACAATCTGAGTCATCATTGGATCTGACATATAATGGTTCTGCCACTGCATCTAATGATGCTGAGGCTGAGATAGCCCTCAGACAATCTACCCGGCAGCGTCACCAGCCAAGTCGACTGCAATACTCTGTATTGGGTAACCCATTAATTTCTGTTGTTCAAACCTTGTTTCAGGGCTTATCCGATGCCTATACTCAGGCTTTAAACCATCGTCCCTGCAGCAGATGCTCAGAACTGGTAAAGTCCAATAATTCTCCTGCAACGAGGACGTGCACGAATTAAAGCGGGGAGGGTGTAACCCAGTCAATTTTGGTTCTTGTATTTCCTCAATTTTATGCTTTCACCTTGTCCACTGTTTTGGGACTAAGTGTGAAATCTCATGAGATTTTGTGAGATTTGAGTTTCATAGAAAAACATGGCTCCTCCCATCATTTGGGAAAGCAGGTGTGTGTGACTGGTGACTGAGGAAGTTCAGAGCTGCTGCAGGTGGGCATTAAACAATTTTAGATGAATTTATTTTTGGACTGTCATATACTTACTGGTATGCTTCTCAGCTTTTAGATGTCTCTAAGCAGTGAGAAACTGCTGTTTTGTGCTTAAAAGACCAGAAACAAGCAAACTGGTGAGTGTTTATATTGTTTGTAGCATGCCAATGCTGGCATTAGCATGCTAAAGCAAATCCCAATTGTTTGTTGGCTTATGGCCTTTAAATATAAATGGTCAAACGCTATTTAATGGATTAAATGGTTATGTTGTACTTTTGTGCCATCTTTAACATTTAATCATACAGTGACTATGAATGTGAAGAGTACTCTATTTAGAAATTGTTTGTGTATTTATATTATGATAAACAATTTAGAAAAGTAAATCATGTACATGTAGATCATCAATATATCAACCCTATGTATTTGTAAAACTATTTATGGTATGGTATTGATAGTGATTTTGATATTAATACTAGAAAATGATGTTAACTTGATCCTGTTGTACAGGCCAGGTTTCTATGAGGGAGGCCAGATTTCCTATGATGGAGGCCAGGTTTCCCATGATGGCGAGCTACCACTAGGCTTCAGGCCCAAAGAACCCGGAGCCAGAACCTGAGTTGTCTTGTGCGGTAGGAGATGCTGTGGCCTGCTCCCTACACACACACCCAAAAACCTTTACAAGCGTTAAAGGCTCCTGAACATTTATTTGGTCTTCATTGACTACATTTAAACCCCTCAATCTTATCTGGACTATTGCCCTGGCCTTGGTATTTCATGAACTGTGGGATTAATACAAGCATTTGGATTTAGTCTGGATAATTTGGGAGATCTGTTCATCTATTGAAATATTTTGTTTATTGGTACAATGAATGGATTGATGACATTGATGACAGTTGTTTTTGTTTTGTTTTTGTACATATTGTAAATATCATATTTAATACAAAGCACCTTATGCACTGATTTTCTGTCCTTGTGTTCTTAAATACAAATGCAACCATGACCCTTCATGAGGCGAACATTAGAACCTTCTGATAACTGGCCTGCTACTAATACTTTTGAGCAGTGGTGTCAAAAGTATTCACATTCATTACTCAAGTAGAAGTATAGATACTGGGATTTAAAAATACTTCTGTAGAAGTAGAAGTATCAACTCAAATTTAAATATATTAAAATAACCATATAGGGGTATTATTGAGCATTACCATATGTTTCATGGTCACAATGTGACTGTAATTACTCTTCCTGGCCGCTATAGAGGCGCTGTTGACTCTTAAGGCCGCGTTGACTACCGCTAATTCCGTTAGCTTGAAAACGAAGACGGTGAAAAATCAACTTTTGGGATGAGTTTTAGCCTGGATGTGACAATCGCTTAAACAAACGTTCTGTTAAGAAAATAATCGATGTGTTTAAAATGTTTAGAAAAGGTTCTGTGAACTTTTAGATATTAAATGCACCGGACTTTTTCCTTTTTTTCTATCTGGCTGACGTCACTACGTCGATGTGTCGTTTGTGTTGCATTTAGGGACGTGCGTGCAGTCGGACGTTTGTGTTCTCCCGAAGTCTAAACGCTCTAAAACCCCTTTAAATATCTCAAAACACCGCGGTTAAACAGTTTCTGACGATATTTCATGCATAGAACGAACAAGTCAGACAATCTGTCAGTATTGTGCTAACAAAACTGAAATTTGACGACCAGCACCGCGTGTCACGTGATCGCTTTGAATCGATCACAGCACATAAACAGACGCCATGAACGTAGCGTCACCTTATCACAAATGTAGATTCTTTTTCAACTCATAAGACGCTTAAATGCACCCCAAAAATTCTGTAAACGTATCGTTTCACATCCGAACAGTTATACCAAGCTGCGCCCAGTAAAAATAGCTCAATAAATGTCGCCCACACGGACTTTTCCCGTATTTAGCAACACGTCAGAGCTAATGGACCGAGTCAGAACCTCGATCCGACAGCTTCAGACACTATTATTCCTGCTTAAAATGTAACGAAACTTTCAGCTTACCTCAATACGGCAAAATGAAAGAAAAGTAACGAGGCTATTTTTAAAAAGTAAGGAGTAGAAAGTACCAGTAATTGCGTGAAAATGTAAGAAGTAGAAGTATAAAGTAGGCTGAAAAATAATTACTTTACTAAAGTATAGATAACTAAAATTTGTACTTAAGTAAAGTAACGAAGTATTTATACTTCGTTACTTGACACCTCTGCTTTTGAGTGATCACTACTTTGTCTGATCTTTAGCATTTACATCATATATGCTACAGAGTCCATTTTTATTCCAAGATTGGTAACAGAGGTGGAGAGGGGGATGTCTTGTCCAGAAAAGGAACGTGTTGTTATAGGAGATGTTTGTACCTGGTGAGGGGTGCCAATCAGTATGGCCTCAGTCTTGGAGCAGTTTAATTGAAGAAAGTTCTGATTCATCCATGCCCTAATTGCCTCCAGGCAGGCAGAGAGGGCAGTGAGTGAAGATGGAGATGACAAGGTGGAAGATGAGGATGCTCCAGTCCTGATGTAAAGCTGTGTATCGTCGGCATAACAGTGAAAAGAAATGTTGAACTGATTAATAATTTGACCTAAAGGCAGCATGTAAAGGGAAAACAGCAGGGGCCCCAGAACCGACCCCTGAGGGACACCACAGGAGACACAGACTGTCTGGGACGTGGCGTTGCCAAGACTAACACATTCCAGCCTATTGGAGAGGAAAGATTTGAACCAGTCCAGGACGGTGTCGCAGAGACCGACCTCCACATGAAGACGGTGGAGGAGGATACTATGGTAGAGACCGACCTCCACATGAAGACGGTGGAGGAGGATACTATGGTCCACAGTGTCGAAGGCTGCAGTGAGGTCAAGGAGGACAAGGATGGAGGGAGAGCCAGTGTCAGCAGCCAAGAGGACATCATTGGTAACCCTCAGCAATGCAGTCTCTGTACTGTGAGCTGCCCTGAATCCAGACTGGAACTTCTCATACAGGGAGTGTTGTTGTAGGTGGTCCTGCAGCTGAGCAGCAACAGCTTTTTCCAGCACTTTAGACAGAAAAGGGAGGTGTGAAATTGGGCGGTAATTAGAAAAAATGTCGGGATCCAAATTAGATTTTTTCAGAAAATGCGTACAGTATTTGAAGAGGCATATGTGTTAATGAGCCTGTTAGTTTTCTGGATGATCTTTGAGCTGTGTCACTACCTAAATGTCATTTTTATTTGACTGATTGTGTCTAATGTCTGTCCCTTTAAGTGTCTCTACTAAAAGACTTGAAACATGCAAACATCGTCACTCTCCATGACATCATCCACACAGACAAGTGCCTGACTCTTGTGTTTGAGTACCTGGTATGTACCTCTTTAATCTTAAAGTGTGTCTTGGAATCACCAAAGTGTGTAATGTATATTTCAACACTTTTCCCTCAGGAAAAAGACCTCAAGCAATATATGGATGACTGTGGGAGCATCATGAGTGTTCACAATGTCAAGGTAAAGTCAAACATCTGCTGAATATGGAGAATTAAAAAAAAAAGCTTTGGGTTTGCTGCACCAGTGAGACATTATTTCTTTTGCCTCTTCAGATTTTCCTATTCCAACTTTTAAGAGGGCTAGCCTACTGCCACAGAAGGAAGGTTCTCCACAGAGACCTAAAACCCCAGAACTTGCTCATCAATGAGAAAGGAGAGCTCAAACTGGCAGATTTTGGTAAATTACCCTTTATCTCACTAGAAGCACAATCTCATGTTGCATGTATGTTGCATTAAAACTTACTTATCACTTGCTTTTAAATTGAAGTGTCAAAGAGTTAAAATGCTGATTAAATTGAAGGGCATTTGTTCATTTTGCTCTACTTTAACGAAGATTGCTCTTTTTTTACAAAAATGTTTTAAAGTAGAACCAAACTTGCTCGTGTCCTTGTAGTACACCAAACAAACAAAAAATGGTGGTAAAATATTCTTCTACATGAGAACATATGATCATATTTGCAACTGACCTTCATTTTAGAGAGAGTTTCTTGTACCTCAACCTTTCTTTCTCAGCTTTAACAAGCAGATAAAAGTTTTTTTTGTTTTGACACTTTCCTGGATTTTACAAACTAATGATGAGAATTTAGAAATGCAGGTAGTCCTCGACTTACGACGCAGTTCCGTTCCTATGCCCGTTCGTAACTCGAAAATGGACGTAAGTCGGAAAATACGTACCGGTACATACAAAAAAATATATATATATTTTTTTAAATAAATAAATAAATGTACAATACTGTACAGTTACCAAGCACTTAGCCTATCCTAACACAGTTTTTAAAGATGAAGGAGCAAGTTGAATAGTCTCCCTCCTACCTAGCAGGCTCCATTCACATAAAGGGAGCTAGCTGGCTAACTACTGTAGCTTGCTGTATGGTGGCCTACCTACCTCCGTCCGTTCGTCCATCCATTGTTTACGACGTAAAACCGCCATCAGCTCAGTCCATCTGCCGTATTCTGTTGTAAAACAGCCGGGCTCCTCATCCCTGGAGCTGTGAAACTTCCACAGATTTCAACGAGCGTTTCCAGTTCATGTATCCGAGCGCAGCAACCTCTGATCGGACACACGGTCCGTCCAAAGCCGGCTGTCTGTCCAGCTTGCTCCAACAAGTTTTGTAGCATCTGCAGCTAACCGGAAATTGCGTAAATCGGCTTCAAAATAATAATAATAATAATAATACTTTATTTATAAAGCCATTTAAAACAACCACAGCTGCAACAAAGTGCTGTACACATAAAATCAAGAACATTTAAACACATAAAATAGGATTTTAAATTTTTTATTTTTTTTAAGAGATGCGTGACATAACCCCGAAACGTCGTAACTCGAGGCCGTCGTAACCTGAGGACGACCTGTAATGATGTTCTTGACAACGGAACAGTCTGAAAACTTGAAGCGACTCCTTCAGGTTCAGTTTCTCTTCAGACCCAACGGGGTATCTTAAGTTGAAGTAACTACCAACACAAAACTAACCCAGAAATGGGCTGGTTATCTGTTCTCAACTTACCAAGTCTTACAAACAAATATGACCTTCATGATTTAACATTACCGTAGGCCTTATATAAAATGGTTTGTTTCACACCCTATACCGCCCTCTTGTGGTAAAGAAGGATGATGATTTTGTATTTGAGGTTCAAATCTCACTTGTCAGGGAAAAAACGGTGTTTTAACTCTGTTATCGATAAAATATTCACAGTTTTCATGTGTATAAAATATGACCTTCATGATTTAACATTACCGTAGGCCTTATATAAAATGGTTTGTTTCACACCCTATACCGCCCTCTTGTGGTAAAGAAGGATGATGATTTTGTATTTGAGGTTCAAATCTCACTTGTCAGGGAAAAAACGGTGTTTTAACTCTGTTATCGATAAAATATTCACAGTTTTCATGTGTATAAAATATGTCTTCTAGTACGGTAATCATATAAAGGCAAATAAAATTCAAATGGAGCATTTTATTATATTAACTTGTTTTTTTCCATACCATCCAAATATATATAAAAAAACTTTGTTTTTCTCGTGGCATATTATTTCAGGTTTAGCTCGGGCCAAGTCTGTTCCTACGAAGACCTACTCAAATGAAGTTGTGACCCTGTGGTACCTACGAAGACCTACTCAAATGAAGTTGTGACCCTGTGGTACCGACCTCCAGATGTGCTGCTGGGCTCAACTGAGTACTCTACGCCCATTGACATGTGGTGAGAAGTCGCTCTTTGATTCAGTTTTTCTGTGCTCTTAACGTCTCGGTCAACTTCCACATTGTAAGATGTTGAAATCAGCTGACCTGCACTGATAACTGAGATGCAAAGATTAAAAGAATAAACATTGTCTTTATTGATGGCTAACTTACTTTTTGCTCGTGGACACAACAGTGAAGTGCAAAGTGTTGTTTACCTCTTTGCTTTAAACAAAAGTCAAAGTTTTAAGCTGTTTGCAGTTAATTTGAAGCTTGCAACTATTGATCAGTTAGATGACTATGTAAACATTGCACAACTTTGTTAAACTCTGCTTTTTCGGTCTATATTTGTGTAAGTATCACTGCATATTGAACAAAGTCATGGCGTACTTTGACTCATTTTATGCAAACGTAGCTAATAAACTTTGGTAAACAAAGGCAGAGTAACGACACAAACATACCGTAAGCACAGATTTTATTTTGTGTAACAATTCAGTTCAGTTATTTATATAGTGCCAAGTTACAACAGAAGTCAGCTCAGAGCACTGAACATTCATATACATACATAAAAAGAAATTTTGATTAATAAAGTTATTCAGTATAATTTTTGAGTTTAATGTGGTTCCTGAGATCATCTCAACACCTCCAACTAGCTCATATTGGGTTCTTGACACAAATTTAGGTAACATTGAGTTTACGGGTCAGTTTCTGCTCACCTAACACTGCGATGCTGACCTACTGTTGACA
>JBBPBX010004524.1:0-15713 GCA_038048925.1 Garcialebias charrua | reverse complement strand
TATGGCATGTAAAGTTTACTTTTGCACAAGTGGACATACCTTAAAATGAGCTAATTACAGTACTGTATATCACTGGGATATGTGGTTTGATGCTATACCTCACCTATATGTAATTTTTATTGACACAGTTATCTCTTGTTAGCTATAGGGATTGTGTATCAGTTTTATGCATTGTAAGACTGGAGTGGAATTATTGTTTAATTGTCATCCAGAGTGGGGTTAGTGTTGTAGAACGTGCCTCTGTTGAATGTGATGAATGGCTCAGTGAGTGGTGTGTGTGTGTTGCGTGTGGGAGGGTGAGATGTGTGTCATCCGTCCGCCGGCCAGAGGAGGGCGCTACGTGCTCATGTTCTGCACGTGCGGATGAGAGCGAGAGGTGACGTGTGTGCGTGTGGAGTAACGTGAACGGTAAATTGAAACGCAGCTGTAAGAAAGTCTGTTTGTGCACCTGTTGGCTGGAATTATTATTAAAAACAAGAGGATTAACCTTCAGCCACCGTGTGGTTTATGTGCAAGGCGAGCGAGGGAGTTAACCCTGAAGCAGAGACTTCAGCCCTGGAGGAAAATCTCCCCTGTGTCTTTTGACCACGGATGAAAGACTGCGCAGGAAAGGTTAACACACATAGTAAATGTAACAACTCAAATGAAAAGGAAAAGCGATGGGGCGGCCGTGGCGTAGTGGTAATGGCAGTCGTCCCCGATCGAAAGGTTGGAGGTTCGAATCCCGCTTCCGCCCACCATGTGTCGTTGTGTCCCTGGGCAAGACACTTAATCCCGAGTTGCTCCCGGTAGGTCTGGATGGCGCCTTGCAAGGCAGGCTACCACTACCGGTGTATGAATGTGTGAATGAATGGGTGGATGGTTGGTATTGTAAAGCGCTTTGGGGCTCCTCACAGGGGGCTGGAAAGTGCTATATAAATAAGCTCCATTTACCATTTAAAATACAGACTATAGTAGCAGCAGCAGGTAAATTCTTGGACATAACGGACATTCAAGCAGAACATGTACATACCCTGTTAAATACAGTCGAATCCTCGGGAAACGGTCATGGGAAACCAAAAGAAGCAGAACATCTGGAACCTGAAATTTCAGACCAACTACTGGCCACTAAACCACAAAAGAAAAAGCAGAACAATAAATAGAAAATAACGAAGCAGAATAATAACGTTAAAAAAAATGAATAAAAAAAATAAAAAACTCAAGTTCAAGGAATTTAGTTGATTGGGACTCTTCAGTATGACAATGAAATTGGATTTTTTCATTCATTCATTCAACCTTTATTTATACAGGCTAGCCTCATTGAGTCACGGGGACTCATTTACAAGAGGGACCTGTCTCACTCACACCAAACATCCATCCACTCTCTCACTCACACCTAGGGTCATTTTAGAGTCACCAATCAGCCTATTATAATAATATGTATGGATATTGTGGATTTTTTGAGGTAGGAATCAGGAAATAGAGGATATCAGGCTATGTTTTATTTTTAACAGTATAGAGTATGATAGGATATTAAAGGTAAAGTTTTTTGTTTTTTTGTTGTTGTCATGTGGTCCACACTCCTTAACAGTTGGAGGCGGTAATGCACCATTAAGTTGTTTGCCAACCGCCATAAAACTCAAATTGAAGAAGAAGAAGGACGTCATCAACGTGAGACGCACGTGTAAACGAAGTTTCTGAAGGAGAAGTTCGTGTCCACGTGAAACCCAGCGAGCATGGCTGCTGTTCTGGAACCAGAGGCTTTTCTCGCTCAGAGACTAGCCTCCAACGAGAAGACCGTCCGGACCAGAACCATGAAGAAACTGAGGAAATACATCAGTGTGCGCTCTCTGAAAGCGTCAGGTAACTCACCGTTAGCCTGCTAAGCTAACTCACAGACGGAGGGTGATTTTAACACCCAGAACACCAACGAGCTGAAGAAGGATGGGATGAGTCCGAGCTGGCGACAGAGATTAGATAGATGGATAGACAGACAGACAGAATGACAGACAGACAGACAGACAGACAGACAGACAGACAGAATGACAGACAGACAGACAGCTTTATTATTGGCAGCATGACGGCTCAGAGGGGTTAGCACTGTTGCTTCACAGCAAAAAGTTCCTGGCTTCAATCCCTGGTTGGACCTGGGGTCTTTCTGTGTGGAGTTTGCAGGTTTTTTCATTCAACCTTTATTTCGTGAGGTTAATCTCATTGTGCCTCGAGGACTCCTGCTACAAACTAAAGAGTGATGACAACAGTAAGAGTAGAAATTTCCTTAAACAATCAACAATAGACAGACATAAAAGAGAAATACAGATTTTTTTTAAACAAATTAAAAACAAAATATTAAAGTAACAAAAACATTATAAAGTAGATGTAGAAAATCAGTAGCAGTAATCAAAAACAGGAACATGTCTGCATTGGTTTTTGCCAGGATTTCAACAGATTCTTAAAACCATTTAGAGAAGTCAAGTTCGAGATCTTCAGATCTTTTTGTAAGATATTCCATGAAGCAGGAGCAGAGTAGGAGAAGGCCCTTTTGTCTAGTTCAGTTCTCACTGACAGAACACTGCAGGTAATCATGTCCTGAGAGTGCACGGTGTAGCTGCACTCACACAGAGACATGTAGGAGGAGAAGTATGAGGGCAGCAGACCAAGAAGTGATTTAAAGATGAAAATGTACCAGTGGAAGAGTCTGCGTGAAGTTAATGATGTCCAGTTAAAGGTGCTATGTGTAACTTTCTGTAGAGCGCAGAACTTAGAAATATTTTCAACAGGCAAAGCATTCTGATCCCTCCCCCTCAGAGCCATATATGGCTCTGCCCCCCTTGCTCTGCTGAAATTCAAATTCAAGCTCTGTTTTTATTGGCTGGTTAACGGCGGGTCACTCTGTGTTTTTAGTGTTTTTATAAATGCTGATAGAGAAGCAAGGGGACTATAGTTTTTTTCAGAGATTACTTTGTCTAACATCAGTCTGTCAGTAGATAGTGACAGAGTGAAGAAATATGTTAAAAATATATTGTTAGAAAAGTTACAGACTACACTACAAAGTTACATAGTTCAGCTTTAACCAGTGAATACTGGGAGCAGTGGTGGGTACGATAATCACAGCCAGTTATGAATTTTAGTGCACCATGATAGACAACATCCAACATCTGCAGGTGCTTGTAGGAGCATTCACGTAGATCAGGGGTGTCAAACTCATTTTGATCTGGGGGCCGCATACAGCTTAATCTGATCTCACGGGGGCCAGACCAGTATACGTACTCATTCCAAAAGTCCACTTTTTTCTTTGTATTAGTGCGCAAAGAATAAATAAATTATAAAAATATTTACATTAAATTAATTGTCCTTTTACACTTTTACTCAGTTTAACATTTAAGTGCATTACACATTAAAAAACTGATCAGTGATTGCACATTTTAAAACATTTAGTCAACAAACTGTTTTGTTAAATACCCTGATGCATGCTCAATAATCCAGGTAGAAAAATCCAAAAAAGCTAAGTCTGGTCCTCTGGACATTCAAAAAATAAAACAAAACAAAGCAACAACAAAAAAATGTAGAAACGTTTCGTCTTTCGTCCGAAAGACTTCCTCAGTCTGAGTTGCTGTATTCAGCTCAGTCTTATAAATAGCACCCTCTCACAGTGGATCAACCAGTTGGCTGATGACAGCCTGAAACCAGCTGCTCACATGATCAAGGAGGACCATCAGCCTAACGATGGATTGTTAGCACCCTGATGGTTGTTTGCTATTCACAGAGGGCTGAGTGATACTAGCAATAACAGCATTGTAAGAGGGGGACAGTTGAACCCGGAGGCCTCCACCTCTGTTTAATGATGGACGGTTTCTTTTCACAAAGATGGCCTCCTTTACTCCTCTCTCAAACCATCGTTCCTCTCTATCAAGGATGTGAACATCTTCATCCCTGAAAGAGTGACCTCTGACCTGGAGATGAGTGTAGACCACAGAGTCCTGACCTGATGATGTTGATCTTCTGTGCTGGGCCATCCTTTTGGCCAGTGGCTGTTTAGTTTCCCCAATATAAGACTGATCACAGCCCTCCTGACACTGAACAGCATACACCACATTACTCTGTTTGTGCCGGGGGACTGGATCTTTGGGATGAACCAGTCTTTGCCGTAATGTATTAACACAGTTAAGGAGTGAGTGGAATTGTCTCCCTCCTCCCCTGCAGGCTCCATTCACATAAAGGGAGCTACTTTCACTTTATGTGAAAGGGAGACAATTCAACTCACTCCTTCATCTTTAAAAATTGTGTTAGGATAGGCTAAGTGATTGGTGACTGTACAGTACTGTACATGTATTCATTTGTAAAAAAAAAAAAAAATTTATTTTTTTTTTTTTTTAAATTCAGATTTATCCGTGGGCCGACTAAAACCCCCTGGCGGGCCGGATCCGGCCCGCGGGCCGCATGCTTAACACCCCTGATGTAGATAATGTCACCGTAATCAATGGAGGGAAGGAAAGTCACAGACACAAGGTGTTTCCTAACATTCAGTGTTAGACATGATCTGTTTCTGAAAAAGAAACCCAGTTTAACTTTCAGTTTCTTCACTAGGTTTTCCACATGTAGTTTAAAATGTTCTTCTCGTACTTGCGTTGGTTTTCTCCGGGTACTCCGGATTCCTCCCACAGATCAAAAACGTGCATATTAGGTTTCCGCCTTAGGCCTCCCTTGCAAAAGAGATTCTCAATGGAATTTGCCTGGTTAAATAAAAGGTTAATTAATCCTCAGTGAGGCCATTAGGTTGTCACAGCAGCAGGAACAGCACGGTGCAAAAACACAGATCTGTACCTAAAGCAGTCTGAAATAGTTTGAAATAGTTTGTACATGTGCAAAATGGATAAGTTGGACAAAGAATATTGACCCTTGCATGTCATGATGGGGATTACAGTAAAATGTATATGGGTTCCAGCACATCACGGGGTTGTGGGGAATGAAAAGGCAGATAGGATGGCTAATGGTACGTCCACACCTAAAAGCGTTTCAACTAGGGATGTGCCAATCAGGTTTTTTGAAACCGATACCGATCACCTATGTGTGACGATCACCGATACCGATCAAAAAACCGATTGCCTATATGTGAGCCGATCACATAAACCGATCACCGATCACCGATCAAATGGCTTACCTGTAATTTATGAGTGCTGCTTCTGGCTACAAGATCTGAAAACTTTTCAGATCTTGTAGCCAGAAGCAGCACTCATGTTATTTTCAGAACCATAAAATCACCATAATTCAGACAAAAACATATTTTAAAAATATGTTTTTGTCTGAAAAACTTTAAAAATATTATTTTTACTAATTTATTTCAGAGAACAAAGTAAATAAAAGTAATTATCAACTGCATTATCAAAGAAAAATGTTTACATTACTAACTTTCAATAAATAAAAAAAAAGGTATTTTATTGTTTAAAAAAAAACACATCTATTACTTCATATAAAAAACTAAAATACCCCATTTGCTACTTAAAGCTGCACTGTTGGCTGTTTTTACAAATGGCTTTATAAATACGTAAAGTATCATTATTATTATTTTTTTTAAATAATTTCGTGCTTTTTTGAACAACTTCCTGCGGGAACCAGGTGGCGGTAATGCGCTTAATATGAGTTCGCCAACCGCCATTAAACTCTATAGAAGAAGAAGAAGAACCAGGAAATACCGCCTCCACACTCGGCAGTCGGCTTTTGGAGGACTGTTTCTCCCATAAGAGGATGCCTCATACGGATAAATTAACTGGAAACACTCCTCTGAACTCTGTGAATGTCTCAGGACTGGAGCAGCAGCTGCGATCACACCGCCGAGCGTTCCTACAGCGCCGCGCGAGACCAGCAGCTCATGGTATGAGCTAAGGCTAACATGCTAAACCGGACCTGCAGCAGACAGCCGGCTTTGTGCGATCAGAGGTTCCTGGAGCTCGCCTCGATGTCGGACTGGAAGCAGAAGATATCGGGGGACACCCAGCTAACTTGGAATAACAAAGCCGACAGCCTTTTTGAAGCCGCAGCTAAACTGGACTGCCCGTAACTGCGCAGCGGACTCGGTGGAGCTACTCGGTGGAGCTACATGCTAACAGGTGTTGCTTATGGCGGCGCTGGCAGACGGCTTTTGGTAAGTTATTAAAACGTATTAAAACATTTTAATGACGAATTAGGTTTGTTGTGTTGAAGGACTTCGTTGAAATTCTTCCACGAGGTACTTTTTCGTCGCACGTTTTGCAGTTAGCAAACTTCGCATCACAGGCTCTGTGATCGGTAATTGAAGGCAAAAGCCGATCACATCCGCTTTAATGATTATCGGTGACGATTGATCGGTTTCCGATCGATCGGCACATTCCTAGTTTCAACTTCCAAAAAGCTCGTCACGCACGCAAGTGGACGCACTGGACCCATAGTGGTGTCCAGACCAGAACGCGAAATTGCTCACTGAACGCGAAACTGCGGCGGTGTGGCGGCGGGGTGTGTAGGAGGAGCTTACCGGTATACCGAGTTCCTCACTGCACTCCGCCAGGCAAGGAGCTTTTTATTTCTGTCTCTGTAGAGCAGACTTGACTGGTCGTGAAGGACTTGTCGCGAACACACAGCTACAATGAATTTCTCTTCCATAGTACACGACTTCGCGGGTTTTTTCTGTGTCCCACAAACGATACGTCACATAGTTGCGCAATACCCCCGTCCCCTCATTTCCGCGTCACATAGGGACTCTCCCCCTCTCTCTTCTCCCCCTCTCTTCTCTCCCCAACCAATCAGGGAGAGTTGAATGGCGTTTGAACGGCGAAATCTTCAGCATGTTGGAGGCGTGCTTTGGAGGCTGACGCGGGTTCACGTGCACGGAAAAACGCTTTCCAGCACGCTCAACACGCACGTGACGTGACGCCCGACGCCAATACGCGCATGGAGGCGCGTCCCCCATTGACTTTGCATGTAAACCGGATGCTCCTGCAGTTGAAACGCTGCTAGGTGTGGACGTACCATAAGGAGAGCACTAGTCGAGATGTGGTAGATGTTAATGTTAAGTTTGGTTTAAAAGAAATGAATGGTATAATAAAACAAAAAATGAAAGAAAGGTGGCAAAAATTATGGGAGGAAGAAAAGAATGGCCGGTGGTTTTATAAAATCCAAAGGAAAATTGGAGAAAGGAGAAGAACAGTAAGAAATGGGAGAGAAGAAACTATAATTTCACGACTAAGAATAGGGCACACTGGGCTGAACAGCGCATTATGTTTAATAGGGAAACATCCTACAAGGAAATGTGAGTGTGGAGAAGAGGAAACAATAGGACACATTACTCTGATGCATGCTCAATAATCCAGGTAGAAAAATCTAAAAAAGCTAAGTCTGGTCCTCTGGACATTCAAAAAATAAAACAAAACAAAGCAAAAAAAATGTAGAAACGTTTCGTCTTTCGTCCGAAAGACTTCCTCAGTCTGAGTTGCTGTGTTCAGCTCAGTCTTATAATAATATAATCTTATAATCTTATATGTGTCCAGTCTTATAGGACACATTATTTTACATTGCAGGAGATATCAGGTTCAAAGAAACAAGTTGATTAGGAATCTTAGTACCGGTAGATTGAAAACGACATTAGACATTGTAGATTTATTGCAGAAGGAATCAGGAAATAGAGGCTATCAGGCTGTATTTTATTTTTTCAAACTGTACCGGTAGATTGTATAATGGGATATAAAAGGAAAAATTTTTTTTTTTTTTTTTTGTCATGTGATCCACACTCCTTACCGGTTGGTGGCGGTAATGCACCATTACGTTGTTTGCCAACCGCCAATAAACACCACAAGAAGAAGAAGACCCTTGCATGTGACGTCACGCTCTTAGGAAAACGCCCCCGCCTCCATGAGTACGTCAACACCCCACCCACTCGTGTGTAGCTAGTTAGAACGCAGCCAGTTGGTTGTCTAATATCCTAGTCATTCTGTGGATTTGTCTAAAAAATGGTCACAGGGCACTGTACCGGCTGCTCAGACTGACAAGGAGACAAACCAAACTTGTCCTTTTATCACAAACCTTTTGATGAGGACCATCAGCCTGACGATGGATCGTTAACACCCTGATGGTTGTTTGCTGCTGTGAATAGCAAACAACCATCAGGGTGTTAACGATCCATCGTCAGGCTGATGGTCCTCCTTGATCATGTGAGCAGCTGGTTTCAGGCTGTTATCAGCCAACTGGTTGATTCACTGTGAGAGGGTGCTATTTATAAGACTGAGCTGAACACAGCAACTCAGACTGAGGAAGTCTTTCGGACGAAAGACGAAATGTTTCTACAGTTGTTTTGTTTTGTTTTTTGAATGTCCAGAGGACCAGACTTAGCTTTTTTGGATCTGTTTTGCTATTTTGACATCTTTTTTAACTTGTTAAAAAATCTATATGCCTCTCTTATGATTGTCAAAGGAAAGTCTATTGTTGTTGCTGTTGTCATCATTCTTTGTTGAAACCAAGTCTCTCTTGTAAATGAGTCCTCGAGGCTCAATGGGATTAACCTGCCTGAATAAAGGTTGAACAAATTACTGTCCCATCCTTCTCCAAGGACACCAATGGCTTTAGAGAATCTTCAGACAGGGACTGACTGATTAACCTGAAATGATACACATTACATGTTAATACAGGCCTATTTAGTTAGTGTTGACGATCATATGTTTCACTATTGTGGACATTTGCTGGTGTTTATTGACTGTAAGAACAGTCAGGTGTTAGATACAGAGTTAGGATGTGCAATAAGGCATACAATTCGTATCCCGGTGATACTAGCCGTGTTTCCATCAAGGTTTCTAGGTGCGCATTTTGAAGTATCGCAGCAGAAAAGCTTAATGGAAACGGCAAAATACGAAGTTACTTCCTGAAATTCGCCAAAAAGTTTATACGCTCGCTTGAGGTGGTTTTTGGGAGCTGCGAAACCGAGCAGCTGCGCAAAACGACAGATGGAAACACATTTGCCGACTCGTGCTGCCGTAGCGCACATTCACGTCACGTGACTGATCAGCTGTTTCCGCTCCGAACAGCATGTAACTCGCTAAAACTAGTTGGCATGACAGAATAAATACAACTCGCCCGATAGCAACACGTACCTGAAATATTCTCTCCATTTTGACGAGATGTGTGGCCGGGTTCTGTTGTCAACCGCTACTTCCTGTTTACTCTCTGGTTTACTGTAGACATGCGCAGTGCTGACGTCTGACGTAATGACGCTGACGTCTGACGTAATGACGCTGTGCGCGGCTTGGAAGAAGCGCTTCAAGCCAGCAGATGGAAACACTTCTGATCTGCATTAATTTGTATTTACATATTTGCGAGGTAGCTCAAAATTCGAAATGAAAATGGATGGAAACAGGGCTAGTGTCTATTGTGATGAGAAGCTACACAAAGCTACACACTAATTACGTCCATTTTTTTGTTTGTTGCCGGCTGTAGTTAGCGTGTAGCTTCTCATCACAGCACATCCCTACTATGGATCTTAACAATTGACTGGGATATGCTGGTGAAGATTCTCAGTCATCCAGGACATGATAAAATCAGAAAAAGCATTAAATACAAAAACAACTGGACTTTATTTGTAACAGAAAACGTTTTGCCCTCTATCCAAAGGGCTTTCTCAATTCTTATCCGGGTAATTGAGAAAGCCCTTTGGATAGAGGGCGATACGTTTTCTGTTACAAATAAAGTCCAGTTGTTTTTGTATTGACTGGGATGTGCAATATGGCATAAAATTCAAATCTCGATATCTATTAGTGATGAGAAGCTACACGCTAACTATGGCCGGCTTGCTTTGCTGCCTTGCTCTCAAAGAAAATTGACTTTAACACCATTTACACAGTTTAAAAAAAACAACTGTAAATATCACTTTTTACTTCCACAAATAACTTGGCTCAACTAGAACACGTAGTAGATCAGGAAGCCATGGAAAAAACAAGTTAGGAACGCAGCCGCAGTCACTCCGTTCAACCGCAGCCATCTTTAAAGGGGACCAAATGTAGGTCATATAATTTTTTTGTGGTGTATCTGTGGGCTATCCAGACCATTTTCATTCAATTTTATACACAAAATAATGCTTAGATAATAAAATATCCCCTTTCTAATTCTGCCAGATTTCACTTCCGTTCAAAACAGGCTGTTTATGATAATGAGCTCGGAAGGGCACGCCCTTCTAAAATCTATTTACATTAACTCCGCCCTCCAAAGGGTTCACGTTAGCATTTAACTTTAGAAATGGCTACTGCTAGCAGCTCCGTCTTACAGCCGTATATATTTGACCCTGAGTCAGACCCAGAGGCTGAAGACGTGGATCAACCTGCACAACAACTAAGGATGCAGCAAGCGTTGTCTGAATGGTAATTCATGTTTAGACTAAAAACTCATGTTATCAACATTGCAATACGAAATTACTGTAATGCTATTTGTGTGACACTATTATTTTATTTGCAACGTTATATTGGCTATCTAACAATACAGTTGCTTATAAATTGACAATGAGGTACTTTATGTGTGGTTACATTTAATTGTTTTTGTAATATTACGTTTGATTATCTCTAAAATACTTAAATTTTCCTTTTAAATTTATCATTATGTTAAAAAATAAATGTATATTTGTTATCTAATGTGTTTTTATATTTGTTATGAAATAAGTTATCCCGTTGAAGTAATTACATTATTTTCAAGGTTCAATAGTGCCTCTAGGGCAACATTTTTTACTTTTTTCTACACAACAAAGATTTCAATCTTTCTCAATTTTTATGGGCATAGAACAATTATTGTCTAGCATAATAGTATTCTAAAATGCAACAAATAAAACGCCACATTTTTCCAAAATACACTTTTTATTACACAAAATAATTTTTTTCTTTCAGTCGTTTGTGGCATATAGAAGCTTTGTCAGCTGGTGCTGGGGATATCTTGGACGCAGGATCAGAGTTGTCCTCCCCTCGTGTGTCGTCCTGCGGATTCGTCTGGAGTATCCTGACCGCCATGGAGAGTATGTTGGCTTCCGCCTGCCTCCGCTCGGTTGAAACGTGACACGAACTTACTGATCACCTCTTCCATTTCTGGATGTTCGTACTCAGCAGACAGTTCTGGAGGGACTTGTATTTTGAGCATCTCTACACGATATGGTTCTGGGTTTTCAAAGACTGGTCCCATAATCAGAAACAGCAAGTCATCAACATAACCTGTGTATAAAGAAAACAGTCAGTTCACTCATTTTGTACATACTTTGTGTCATTTAAAAAAATATATATATATTTCATAAAAAGTGGCCAAGTTTTAAAATAAAAATATTTTTATACCCTTACCAAACGTTGCTTCTGTTTTTATGGGCTTTACTCTGCACTCGCCCTTCTTGGACTTGGGGAAATGTCTCCGATAACGCGGATCACCTGAGGATGTTGTTGCCTGCTCTCGTCCTGCATTTTCATTGAAATGAAGCGCTGCCAGGTAGTCTGTATAAGAACAAAATTCACAAAAATGTGACAAAATATATTCAGGGTAAAATATTAAAAAATAAAAATATTTACCTGCAAAGCATTCCAAGGAAAGGGTAGACCACATTTTTAGGAGCAAATCTCAAGATCACGCTGTGAAAAGATTCCAATGCAGATGTCTGGTGGTGTGGGCTGAGTTTGGAAACATCCTTTAGGACCCTTTTTGTACAGGTACTCCCCGATTTACGAGCGAGATCCGTCACAACGAGGCGCTCGTAAACCGGAAATCTCGTAATTTGGAACGGCCGCCATTTCTCTCGTAAACCCGGAAATCCGCTCGTAAATTGGAACGGTTTTCGCTAGCGCACCTAAAAACACTCTATTTTCATCTAAAAACTACTTTTGAGTGCATAAAAATGATCGGAAACGTGTGTTTATATGCTTAACTAGCTAACTGTAGTGAAAAAACACATGAAAACTCAGTATTTTTTTCGTTTTTTCCAAAAATTCGCAGCTCGTAAGTCTGGAACCTCGCAGATCAGAGCGCTCGTAATTCGGGGACTACCTGTACTGATCAGTTTCTCCAGCTGGTAAAATGTAGGAGTTGTTGAAAAAAATTATAGTAGTACTGTGATAAAATTTAATTCAAAATTTTACATTTTCAGTTTTTTTGATAAAGATACTTGCTGTGAGCCATTTTTTCTTGTCTTTGCTTTTTCGAACTGCATGAAGACAGGTGGGGAAGGCAGGGTCCTCGTGTACGTGGACATCCCGGACATGGTTTAGAATTGATGTCCATTTTTGCCACCCTCTCTGGTCCGGTTTGGGATGTTGCTGCAGTCCAGTATATGTGATTTTTAATGGCTGGTATTAGGGGTGGGCGATATGGCTCAAAAATTATATCGTGATATTTCAGAGTATTATCACGATAACGATAAATTTCGTGATATAACCCCCCCACAAAAATCAAATGTATTTATTTGACAAAATAAACTTAACATGTTGCTTTGCAGTATTATATAAAATTTTAAAAAACAACAAGGGGTAATTTTACTGAAATTACTTTATTTAGTAAAGTATTTAGTCTCCAAGTAAAACTACACCTGCACTTTAGTTTTTGTGGTGGTTTTTTTAATCTATATTTTGTGCAGACTTTTTCAATCTAAATAACAGATCATTTTTAAAGTTTTTTTTTTTTCAGAGATTACCTGGCTAACATCAGTCTGTCAGGAGATGTGGCAGAGTGAAGAAATATGTTTATAAAAAATGTTACATACAGCTCCTTTAAATGAGCTGTAACTTCTACAAGTTGATCAGCTGACCTTCATGTTTCAGCTTCCTCGTGCAGGAACGTGTCATATGCTTCCTATTAGGGCTGGGCGATATGGAAAAAATCATATATCACGATATGGACATTTTTATATCACGATAACGATATATATCACGATATATACAACACGATGCGTGTGTGTGTGCACAGGAAAAATTTGGACCAAAGTTTTTTTATTTTATTATTTTACTACAGATAGTTACAATTATAAGAATGTGAACAAAAAGAACAAGGAAATTTGGACCAAAGTAGAAACTAGATCTACCTAAGATCTACCTTAATTCAAGGAGTACGATTATGGAATGACTTAATGACAAATGTTAAGGAAGCCAAATCATTCATTGTATTTAAGAAACTGGTAAAAAATGAATTGCTAAAAAAATATAAATTAATCTAATTTAATGTGTGATATATGTGAATTGAAAATTGACTGAGTTATTTACTTATTTTGTTATTATAGAAAATATTGTTTGAACTGTTATTAGATGAATAAGGAGCATATTTAATAAGATTTATTCTTCATCTGCTACCTTTCATTTTATTTTTTTTTTTTTTCTATTATGAATACGTTAATTGTTGTATTTCATATTATAAAATGAATAAACTAACAAACAAACAAACAAACAACTCCTTTTCTACTTTGGTCCAAATTTTTCCTGCAGGTGGCGGTAAAACAACAGCTGCTAATGAAACTCACGAAGAAGAAATCCGCTCTGAAGTTTGAGTAAACAAAGCAAGAAACAGAAAAGAGAAAACGTTGCGTTTGATTCTGGTTCTGTTGTGTCTCTGGTCTGTTTTGTATTGGTTAACTGGACCCGAGTTCGGACTCGGTTGGACTTCGTGTCCTCTGGACCCATTTTGTCTCAGAGTTTCAGCGGAGCGAAATAATGGAAGCTAACAAGGTGAGCTTCCCCCTCTTTTTGGTAAAAGTTATTCCTCGGGCTGCCTGTGCAGCTGTTTTCTCCTTGTGACACCGGCTTCATGCGCGTGCGGCTCTGTTGCTCTCGAGTTTAACAACGTAAAGCATGTGTTGCAAACCCGCGCGTGCGTCAAACAAAGCAGCGCCGTCATCTCGCAAAACCCCATATGAAGCTTCTTTGCGACAGTTATTTTTTTATTCTTATTTATCACGATAGAGACGATAGAAGGAAAGTAGCACGATAGACACGTTTCTATCGTCCCCACGATATATATCGTCATATCGCACAGCCCTACTTCCTATGATTCATTTTTTTAACTGAACTGTCTCTGATGGAGTGATGTGGAGCCGCGCGTGTTTGTAACACAGTTTACAGCGGGGACACGCAGCTGCTCGGAGCGGGGCGGGGGAGGAGGGGACAGCTGTCTGTGCCGGCTGCAGAGCAGGGAGGAGAGAAGTTGAGACGCGCGCGTTGTTTTTAACATTTTAGCAGTAACTAATTAGAGTTTTACACCAGTAGACTGGTGGAGGGGAGGTGCGCAGTTGCTCGGGTGTTAAGGGGCGGGGCGCCCTGACGTATTACGTCATGAAATTAGCATATCATGATATAAGGTTTTTGCCCGGGCAAGCTTTTTATACCGGTATTACCGGTAACAATATGATATGGCCCAGCCCTAGCTGGTATCCACTTTTTCAGTTCCTCGAAAAAAAATTTCTTACTTATCTTGTCTAGCTTCTTCGAAATTCCTACCGGTATATAAGAAAATACAATTTTATATACGGTAGATCTCTTCATCATCTATAATTTTTTTAAATTTTCAGTTCTGTTTTTTTGTTTTTCATATTTTTAAACAGTTTACACAATGTATATGAATTGTTATCAAAACAATGTACCTTTCTCCATGTGCCAGACATCGTAAAACTGATTGATTTGGCTTTCCCTGAGAAATTTCTGAATCTGTGGATGTCTGTCAGTGACTATGCAGTCAATAGTCAATTTGTGCTCTTCCAATAGTGCAAGGCTTCTCTTCAGACCCTCCTTCTCCATATTAGTGCTGCCACCAACTTCATTGCTCTGAAAGAACACCAGTATGTTAAAAAGCATTACCACATGCAAGTCCATGCATTTTAAATCTCCCTACAGAGACATTAATTTGTACTCACCTGAACTAATTGAATATCGATGACAGTGTTGGTTCTCATGTTCATCATTGTATAGCTTCCAAATTTTGCAGAATGACCTAAAAGTATACAAATGGAGTTAAACTGTTATCACACTTCATCACATATTAAAGCTGCACTATGTAACTTTGTAGTGCAGTCTGTAACTTTTCTAACAATATATTTTTAACATATTTCTTCACTCTGTCACCATCTACTGACAGACTGGTGTTAGACAAAGTAATCTCTGAAAAAAACTATAGTCCCCTTGCTTCTCTATCAGCATTTATAAAAACACTAAAAACTCGGAGTAGAGCCGCTGCTTCTCCACATCGAGAGGAGCCAGTTGAGGTGGCTCGGGCATCTGGTTAGGATGCCTCCTGGACGCCTCCCTGGTGAGGTGTTCCGGGCATGTCCCACCGGGAGGAGACCCAGAGGAAGACCCAGGACACGCTGGAGGGACTATGTTTCTCGGCTGGCCTGGGAACGCCTTGGGATTCCCCCGGAGGAGCTGCTCCAAGTGGCTGGGGAGAGGGAAGTCTGGGCCTCCCTACTTAGGCTGCTACCCCCGCGACCCGACCCCGGATAAGCGGAAGAAGATGGATGGATGGATAAAAACACAGAGTGACCCGTCCTTAACCAGCCTATAAAAACAGAGTTTGTAACCAGCCAATAAAAACAGAGCTTGAATTTGACGGGGAGGGATCAGAATGCTTTGCCTGTTGAAAATATTTCTAAGTTCTGTGCTCTACAGAAAGTTGCACATCCATCCATCCATCCATCCATCCATCCATTTTCATGGGTAAAAGCCCGGCCACCAGGCGCTCTCCAACGTGCCCCACCTTCGGACCTGGCTCCAGAGTGG
>JBBPBX010004523.1:58137-72658 GCA_038048925.1 Garcialebias charrua | reverse complement strand
CACCACTTTATAATGACCAAGAACAACAGCAGACAGTTTTGCTTTTTAGTCTAAAATATAAATGATGTTACTTTCACATTTGTTGGCATGAATGCATCCAAAATCAAAAATACATTCAGAACATTATGAGTATTAGCACTATGATAGATTTTAGTGTGGGATTTTGTACCTGAAGCAGTCTCCAGCGTGCGTTAAGGTCTTCAATGCGCTCCAGGTTGCAAGGTGACAGCTGGATGTCGGACGGTTCGAAAGTGGATGCCAACTGGTTCATGTGCGTTACATCGTCCTTTATCAGAGCAATTTCTTCCTGGAACTCCTTCATACGCAAAGAAAATCTCAATGTTAGCACTGAAAGACTCGTGAAAACTTACGGTAAGTTTGTTACCGTTTAGTGCTTGGTGACCAACGTTCAACACTTGTAGCCAGTGATGTACTACTTTCTGGCAAAGCAGAAATACTTTATGTATGTTTTTTTGTGTGTGTCCTAAATGTGTCCTAAATGGAACCTGTTGTGTTTTTGTTTACTTAAGGGTAGAAATTAATCATTTTAGAATTTAGTAAAGATTTAATGTCCTTGTGTACATCAAAATAGCAAAGACCACCCCACAACATGACCATACTATCAGTGGCTAATTTAGCAAATTTATGCAACACACTTTCCTGGCTTTTAGGATACGTGTATCGCCCTGATATGAGCAGCATTTGCATTCCCTCGCTCACTGCGCTTAGGCATCTGGCCAGGATGCCTCCTGGATGCCTCCCTGGTGAGGCGTTCAGGACATGTCCCACCAGGAGAAGACCCAAAAGAAGACCCAGGACATGCTGGACAAAAAAAAAAAATCTACCGTGCAAAAAAAAAAAAAGTCATACATTAAAATAATATGTAGAAAATCCTTCCTGGAAGTGGTTAAAAATATATCTACAGAGCACTTGAGCATATGATTCACAGTCGTTGACATGAGGATGACCATATTCTCTAGAAAGACCAATACATTTCTGGATATTTAGTTTTTCCAGCTTCTTCAAATGTATCAAAGCTCACTTCTACTCCTATCCTGAAAAAAACTAGCATACCAACCCTCTCATTGCCATCAAAATTACTCTGGATTTTCTGAATGCTAGTATTTGACCAAGTGGCAACATTGTTGTACCTGAGAAAACTCAAGCGGCTATGTGTGCACTGCATAATGGTTCAGAAACTCATTGAGACCTTTAGTAACACTTCTAACATGCTAATGGAAAACTATGGAGCCCCGGAGGGGACGTGTGGGATTTTTTTTTCTTTTGCATTCCCTTGCTTACTACGCTCAGGCATCTGGTTAGGATGCCTCCTGGACACCTCCCTGGTGAGGTGTTCAGGACATGTCCCACCAGGAGGAGATCCAGAACAAGACCCAGGACATGCTGGAGGAAGTCTAGAGGCTGCAACCCCAACCTGGATAAGTGGAAGAAAATGGATGGATGCATTCACTTGCAATACTTTTTTGCTCTCTAGCAATAGTTTTGCGTTACCTCGCAAAGTCCAGAAGACTGATGTTCCCTTCTGATGAATTCCACCAGAATTGCTAAGCCAGAATAGCCTGGTTTAAACCAGACCCTTGTCCTTCACTTCGCTTTGGACTAGGGTCTGGCATCTCTGCCATAGACAACGATTTCTCCTGGAGATTTTTGAATGGACCAATCAGAGAACAGGAGGCAGAGTTTTGTTAGTTTAGCCTGGCGAGGTCCAGGCTATCAGATAAATTGCTCAGAAACCACTCGGTGGATATTTTTTCTGCCACCAGTGTGTAATTATATGTCTTTAATTTACTGACTGTTGGCCTAGATGAAACATTTGAGATAAAATTCGATTTTTTATCATTTATTTTCGTAGCGCACCCGAGGCTGTTTGGAAAATATCAAACCGAAACTATTTAATATCCAGCAGATTTGACCATTTCGTGAATTGATTTAGGAACTGTTAAGCTCAGGAACACTTCTGATATAACGTCAGTGTAGTGATACACCTCGTCTCTGATATTTTAGGTTTCACACCTCTCTGAAACTCTCAGTGTTACACTTGCTTGAACCTCAAGGAGACGAGTAAACACTATTTTGGTTAACAATTAGTATGAATTAATGGACACTAATTAATCAGATTGAACTTTCTCTTTAATGTGTGTTAATTCAGAATTGATCTACAGTATATTTTGTCATTTTAATGATGATCTGCTACTTTCATGAGCTTTGGCCTTCTGCTGGTTTTATTTCTGCAAAAGCAAGCAGTCTTTGAATCTAAAGCACAAGGTCAGAGTAAACGTTTAACTTGCAGCTTCTTTTGTGTTGTCTATGAAGTTAGACATAACATTAGCTGTGCTCACAGGCAGGCCATCTGGCCGATTTATGTAAACAGTTTTCCTGTTGTCCGTCAAGAGACTTTCTGCCTATGGGATCATACTTCCATCTTTTATTTTGTTAACCAGCCTGTAGCCGTTGAGGAGGTGGGGAGACCCCACCTCCCCCATATAATGGGCACTTCCTATTTGGAAGTTAGAGTTTCGAGGAGAACGAACTGTCAACCTGCTCTCTCCTCTGGGAAAGCTGGAGACGGCCCGGTCATGTGTCAACGACCCACGTCTCCGCTAGGATCATAGTAAAGCCTTACTGTGATCCTGTCACTCTTCTGGAAGAATTTGTTTTCTAAAGTTTTATTTTGAAAGTCAGTCTGTGCGCTTGACCGTTGTTTCCTGCCGAGGGAGGCGAGTTCCTCGTATCGTGAATCAGCACACTCACGCTGAAGTCCAACTGGACGGCCACTGGACAAACCCATCCACGTGTGTGTCCACAAACTTCTCCACTCTTGTCTCCAAGAGACGAACCTTCAACAGGTAACGAGCCGTGGTGTGTTTGAGCGTGCGGGAGCCCAGCAGTCTGTTCGTGTGGGGGAAACGGTGTCACCCAGTCTGGTTCAAAGTAACCAACTTTAGCTTAACTTAGCTTCCAGTATTCCTTCCTCCTATTTCTTATTTTCATAAGCATTTAATCTGTCAAGTAATGTGCCAACAGTTAAGTTTTAATTGTCTGTTTGTTTTAATTTGAATTCTTGTCAACGTAGTTATTAAATCAGAGCTAATATCGATACCAATGTTTAATGTAATTCTGTGATAGTTTCAATAAAAGGTCTATTTTCTGGTAGACCAATATAAATTGAAGTCTAAGCGTGAAATTACATTTCTGGCTAATCACATCACAGATTTATTGATTTATTCTGAAAAAGTTGAGACCCCATGAACTTGGTGGCAAGTTTGTGCAGATAAAGTCTGCTCAGACTTGCGCATCTAAAGATATAGGTAAGTCAGTAAACTGACCAGAAAGTCCTATATCTCTACAATAATGGTGGTCCAGTAAGTGTTTAAATACCTTACCCCACCTTATTCCTTACATCAGCTATGAAATATATTTTTTCTCAGCAGAGAAATAATAGTTTTTTACCTTGTTTTGATGAAAATTCGTTCGTGGCGGCAGCCATTTTGAATGACGACGTCAGTCGACATCGTTCAAAACTCCGCCTTCTGCTCTCTGATTGCTCAGGAACACTTCTGATATAACGTCAGCTATGAAATATATTTTTTCTCAGCAGAGAAATAATAGTTTTTTACCTTGTTTTATTGAAAATTCCTTCGCGGCGGCAGCCATTTTGAATGACGACGTCAGTCGACGTCGTTCAAAACTCCGCCTTCTGTTCTCTGATTGGTCCGGTCAAAACCTACCGGAGATATCCTTGTCTATGGGACAAGTCCCAGACTGTGCAGTGAAGGGAAATGAGAATTGAGCGGAGCTGTGCAGGAAGGCGAGGGCCAGGCTAAAGCCAGAATAATCCTTGTGCCAACTGTGTCCACTTGTGCCAAGTATATTTTAAAAATTTTGTTCGCTGATGTGACACACATACCTTTTGGCAAGCACAGACTGGATATCCTTATATTTAAGACAGTGCTCAAAACAAAACTCCATGAACCTCAAATATGGGTGCAGTGTCTGTTCCATTGTTGCTGTTGTCTGCGAGGGAACGCAAAATTATTTTGCGTGGGAATGCAAAAGCTTTTGCCTGGGAATCAAAAGCATTGCGAGAGAACGCAAAAAGAAACAAATACCCCATGTCCCCTCCAGGGCTCCAAAGAACAAATGTCAGACATGACAATAAAATTAATAGACAAAATAGATAAGAAGACAAACAAAAACTGTTGGTCAGACAACCAACTGTTTTTGGGTCAGAGCGTCAGAAAATGGACTTATAAGAAATTCCATCATTACATAGTATCACTGTGCTAAAAGTTTTTGTTTAGTTCCTATGCTGTTGTCAGCCTGTCAACATACATTATATTTAAAGCAGTGGTCAATATTTTAAGCCCGTCTATAGTGACAGTGTTCTCTGGGTGATATTGGTTGCTATTTTAAACTTATTCAATTACCACAGTTCTGATGTCCTCTTTAGCTTTATATACTGTGCGTATGAAAATAAATTTAGTTTGCTTAGTGTTTGACTGTGATTAATTTTTGCTCTGGTCTGCTGTCATCAAATGGCACCTGCTTGTAATGAGGTGAGGACATATGCTCTGTCCTGCTGTTGGACTGCATCTCTATTGTTGCTATTGATCTGGACTAATTTGGTCTTTCTTGCTGTTGGATGATGTTACAAAGTTGTAAAGTTGGTTCTTTTAGTGTTTTGTACTGTTGAATTGCCAAAGTATTCAAGAGTCAAAAATGCGGACATCTCTCCGTCAACTAAAGCTTAGTTACAATTTTGTCACGTACGCTTGAAGTTTGAATAATGTTAAACATAGTGAAGACAATTTTTATAATGTCTGATCCTGTATGTAAAACTTATACAGTTGAAATAGAATGGACTTCTATTTTTCATGACTGTATACAAAAAAAGATCCCACTGGAATCAGGCCCTGGGGCAGACCCAGAAACTGCTAGAGAGATTGATTATACATCGTCTCTGGCTTGGGAATGCCTTGGGGTCCCCCAGGAGGAGCTGGAGAAAGGGATGTTTGGCTTTCTCTCTTGGACCTGTTGCCTCAGAGACCCAACTATGAATATGTGGTTTAAGATGGATGCATGTATGGGTAAATGTAAGCACAACAATTGGTTTTCTAGGGTACACACCTGCTATTACAAGGGGTAAATGAAAGGTTTACCTTGACTCTGTCGATGTGTTCGGGCAAGGAGTCAATCAACTGTTCTCCCACTGGTTCCCAGGCCTCTTTGACCATCTCTGCCTGCCTCAACTGGGTGTCCAACAGATCTTCTGCCTCCTGAAGCTCCATCAGCCTTTCCAGAGCCAATTCCAGCTGCCTCTGCCAATCAGCTGAGTTGTATTTGAGACTGTCCCACTTGGTCATCACGTCATCGGCTTCTTTGCGCACTATTCGACCCACATTCTGAGCCCGCTCCTCTGGGCTTATATCTAAGGCTTTTGGAAAAAAATGAACAAATAGGAAGAATTATTCCAGTGATATTTCAGTTAAACCCATTACAAAATTAAAGAAGACATAGTCAACCTTACTTTCTTCCTGAAAGCCATTACAGTATATTTAGTTTACCGCTGATAACAAAATCTGTTTTGCCTTTTCTTTTTAGACGTCACATACTGTACGTGAGTTGCATAAAAGAAATACAGTAGTTCTGAAGAGCCAACAGTCCTTACATTATTGGTACTTGACCTTTCAAATACCTCCAACCACTGGTTAACTGCAAGGTCTGATGTGGAATTACTTTATGCAATTTATTAAGCACATATAATAAAAAATCTCTGGCTACTTAATAGGATTTATTACTCAGAAGGAGAAGAATTCCTACAGTCATAAAGAGTCTGTACACATCTTAAAGCTGCAATATGTAGTTTTTGGAACACGCTGGAACTTAGAAAAATTTTGAACAGAGACACGTTTCTGGTCCCTCCCCCTTGCTCTCGCTGAACTTCAGCTCAGCCTCCATAGCTCCGCCTCCACTGCATGTCCTGTCGCAGCCGCTGCGATATTCTGTGTTTATATGTTAATAAAACGTTCTAAAAAATAAAATAAAAATATGGAGCGCTGGTCCAGCACACCAGAACACCAGGAAATCTGCAGAGCCTCGCGCAGCCACGTTGAACCCGAGTTTAATTAGCTTGTGACAAATTCATTCATTTCCTCATCATTTCAGTCATGGAGTCAGCGGAGGAGGAAGCGATCACTTGACTTTTGGCAAAAAAACAAAAGAAAAGTCCAGATCAGGGATGAAGAAGGGGAATTTAATACATTTGTGTCACATACAAAACAGTCCTGCATTGCTTTGCAATCCTTTGAACGAGAACGTGCGCGGCCGCTGGGGCTGGGACAGGCGGGGGCGTGGGTTAGGGGCGTGAGAAGCTCTGTTTTTATTGGCTGGTTAAAAACTCTGTTTTTATTGGCTGGTTAACGGCGGGTCACTGTGGGTTTTTAGAAATGCTTTTAGTAACACCTGGAGAAGCAAGGGGACTATAGTTTTTTTCAGAGATTATTGTCTAACATCAGTCTGTCAGGAGATAGTGACAGAGTGAAGAAATATGTTAGCAGCTTTAGGACCGTCACGCATTAACAAAATATTTTTTCAGTTTGTATACAATCCTGCAATTAAACAGTTTTAAACATACTGAAATCATAACTTGGGTTTTTATCTTAAAACAAAGCTGGCTGAGTTATTTCTAAAGGAAAATGTCACATATCTCATATCACTGCTTTAGATTTTGCTTTATGACATCTCCAACTGCTGCCCAGTGGAAAGTTACATGGCCAGTATGAGCAACCTCCTTTGTTTCCCTCAGTGCAGCGCTCACCAGCCACTGGAATTCCCCTTTCCCTTTGCGTACTCCCTGAATGTGTTTGAGCTGGCAGCTGAATGGGCCACACTTTAGGTTTTTTTTTTCTAAGGGTCTTGTAACCAGGCTGCTGCCATGGTGCAGACAGTGTTGCAAGAAAGCGTTTGGTTGTTTGTGTGTGTGGATCTCCACAAGTGGTTGTTTCCAGGCTGTTACCAGGATCCAAAACTTAACGTGTGAGTCAGAGAAGAACGAAGGTGACTTCATTCTTTCTTGGTACATAAAATGCGAGATGCGAAGGCTGACCTAACACTGTACCATTGAACATGTTACTAATAAAAAAACCAACTGATAAACAATTAACACAGGCGGCTCAGTTCGTGGAGCTGTTGCCTCTCAGCGAGGCAGTCACTGGTTCAAATCCCGGCCGGGAACCTTTCTGGGTGAAGTGTTTTATCTGGGTAATCCAGATTCCTCACCAAAAACATGCATGTTAGGTTGATTGGTAGCTCTACATTGTGAATGGTTGTTTGTCTCTATGTGTCCCTGTGATGGACTTGTGACCTGTCCAGGGTGTACCCCACCTCTGGCACAGTGATAGCTGGACATGGGCACCAGTGACCCCTGCGACCCGAAAAGGAAAAATGGATAAAGATAATGAATGGATTGATGTTTATATGTATACACCATATTTTTCACCGTATAAGTTGCATCTTTTTGCATACATTTGCAAGTCCTGCAACTTATACACGGAAGCAACTAATATACGTTTTCCCCCAATATTTAATTAACACGGGGCGGCCGTGGCGTAGTGGTAATGGCAGTCGTCCCCCGATCGGAAGATTGGCGGTTCGAATCCCGGTTCCCCACACCATGTGTCGTTGTGTCCTTGGGCAAGACACTTAACCCCGAGTTGCTCCCGGTAGGACTGGAAAGCACCTTGCATGGTAGTCTGCCGCTACCGGTGTATGAATGTGTGTAGCATTCAATGTGTGTAGCACTTTGAGATTTTCACTAATGAAAAGTGCGTTATAAATTGAATTCATTATTATTATTATTATTATTATTATTATTATTATTATATTTATAATCCAATTTTTAGCTGAGATCTGATGATTTCATTCATTCTGACACTACCATTTGAGCCGCTAGAGGGCCCTCCAGTAATATGGCAAGCCAAGTGTCTCATCAATAGGTAAAAATGGCTAGGCTTGCCATACCAAGCCACCTTCATCTCACTCGGAATTCCTGGAGCAAACGTCAAATCAAATGCATTTTGCCACACCGCCCAGGCAAAATGCAACTAATTTGATCATTAAAGTGCATTTATTAAGGAAAAGTTAGACTGAGACACACCTTTGCTATAATTTCGAGCAAACCATTATTTTCAAGTGTTAATTTTGTTAAATTTTTGTTAAAGTCTTCCCGTGCGCGCACCCACGGCCGCCATTTGGTAGCCAATGTATTTTTGGTATAACGCCGGCCCACATTTCCGGGTGGTCAGCGGTGATGTATAACAAATGTGATGCGTCAGCGGTGATGCATAATAAATGCAACTTATAAGACAAAGCGATTTATTTATGTATTTAGCCACTTTTTAGACATTTTTGTATTGATGTGACTTATATAGCGGAAAATACGAAATATATATATATATATATACTTTTTTTTACCTTTCTCCCTTATTATGGGTTTGCCACAGTGAGCTAATTTGCATTATTTGGCCACTGTGTTTCACCTTTCCCACACATTTTTTTAATGGTACGATCAGGGGGGTTCAAACCGGCAACCTTCCGATCACAGGCTGGCCTTTTCTGACCTCTGTGTCACCACTCTCCCTTTCACTGTGTAAAATGCTATGTGTTGTCATCATTGTACAGTATGTTCCCATACAATGGTGAAATTGGTTCACTTCATTTAACCCATCACACCTGGGATGCACCGAGGTGGAGCTGTGGGTGGCTATGTAAGCACCCAGGGAGCAATTAGGGATTAGGCGTCTTGCTCAGAGACACCACAACATGTGGGAATGGCTGGGGATTGAAACTGGGACTTTGGGGTCCCGAGTCGGCTGCTCTACCTTTACCCCATATACAGTATATATATACGGTATATATATATATATACACACGGTGTATATATATATACACACGGTGTGTATATATATATATACACGGTGTAAATATATATATATATATATATATATATATATATAATGTTATATATATACAGGTAATCCCCGACTTACGAGCGAGTTCCGTTACTACGACTATCTCGTAAGACGAAATCTCGTATGTCGGAACCCGAAACACGTGTTGCTCGTAAGTCCGGATTTTCGGTCGTAAGTCGGAAAATTTATGCTAGCGCTACTACGAACACTCGTTTTTCATCACAAACGTTCATACTAGTTCATAAACATGCTCAGAAACTTGTTTCCAAACGGTTAGCTAACACACTTTCATCTAAAAACACATAAAAGTGCTGTATTTTCTGTATGTTCTTTACAAATTTACTGTTCGTTAGTGAGCTCGTAAGTCCGGAACCTCGTATGTCGATGCGCTCGTAAGTCGGGGATTACCTGTATATATATATATATATATATATATATATATATATATATATATATATATATATATATATATATATATATATATATATATATATATATATATATATATATATATATACAGGTAGTCCCCGACTTACGAGCGCTCTGACCTACGAGCGCCCGGACTTACGAGCTGGCGAAAGAGAAGTAAATTTGTAAAAAATACAGCACTTTTTTGTGTTTTTAGATGAAAGTGTGTTAGCTAACCGTTTGGAAACACGTTTCCGACCATGTTTATGAACTAATATGAACGTTTTTGATGAAAAACGAGTGTTCGTAGTAGCGCTAGCATAAATGTTCCAACTTACGAGCGAAAATCCGGACTTACGAGAACACGTGCTTCGTGTTCCAACTTACGAATTTTCGTGTTACGAGCAACTCGCAGGAACGGAACTCGCTCGTAAGTCGGGGACTACCTGTATATATATATATATATGTATATATATATATATATATATATATATATATATATATATACAAGCCCAAAACCAGAAAAGTTGGCACGTTGTGGAAATCGCAAATAAAAACAGAATACAATGACTTGCAAATCTTTTTCAACCTATATTCAATTGAACACACTGCAAAGACCACATACTTAACGTTCGAACTGGTAAACTTTGTTATTTTTTGCAATTATTAGCTCATTTGGAATTTGATGCCTGCAACATGTTTCAAAAAAGCTGGCACAAGTGACAAAGAAGACAGAGAAATTTGAGGAATGCTCATCAAACACTTATTTGGAATATCCCACAGGTGAACATGCAAATTGGGAACAGGTGGGTGCCATGATTGGGTATAAAAGCAGCTTCCTTGACATGCTCAGTCATCCACATAGAAGGATGGGGCGAGGGTCACCACTCTGTGAACAAATGCGTGGGCAAATTGTCGAACAGTTCAAGAACAACTTTTCTCAACGAGCTATTGCAAGGAATTTAGGAATTTCACCATCTACGGTCCGTAATATCATCAAAAGGTTCAGAGAATCTGGAGAAATCACTACACGTAAGGGGCAAGGCCGAAAACCAACATTGAATGCCCGTGACCTTCGATCCCTCAGGCGGTACTGCATCAAAAACCGACATCAGTGTGTAAAAGATATCACCACATGGGCTCAGGAATACTTCAGAAAACCACTGTCAGTAACTACAGTTCGTCGCTACATCTGTAAGTGCAAGTTAAAGCTCTACTATGCAAAGCAAAAGCCATTCATCAACAAGATCCAGAAACGCCGCCGGCTTTGCTGGGCCCGAGCACATCTGAGATGGACTGATGCAAAGTGGAAAAGTGTTCTGTGGTCTGATGAGTCCACATTTCAAATTGTCTTTGGAAACTGTGGACGTCGTGTCTTACGGACCAAAGAGGAAAAGAACCATCAGGACTGTTATAGGCGCAAAGTTCAAAAGCCAGCATCTGTGATGGTATGGGGGTGCATTAGTGCCCAAGGCATGGGTAACTTACACATCTGTGAAGGCACCATTAATGCTGAAAGGTACATACAGGTTTTGGAGCAACATATGCTGCCATCCAAGCGACGTCTTTTTCATGGACGCCCCAGCTTATTTCAGCAAGACAATGCCAAGCCACATTCTGCACGTGTTACAACAGCGTGGCTTCGTAGCAAAAGAGTGCGGGTCCTCCCCTGGCCTGCCTGCAGTCCAGACCTGTCCCCCATTGAAAATGTGTGGCGCATTATGAAACGTAAAATACGACAACGGAGACCCCGGACTGTTGAACAACTTAAGCTGTACATCAAGCAAGAATGGGGAAGAATTCCACCTGAAAAGCTTCAAAAATTGGTCTCCTCAGTTCCCAAACGTTTACTGAGTGTTGTTAAAAGGAAAGGCGATGTAACACAGTGGTAAATATGTCCCTGTGCCAACTTTTTTGCAATGTGTTGCTGCCATTGAATTCTAAGTTAATGGTTATTTGCAAAACAAAATAAAGTTTCTCCGTTCGAACATTAAATATATTGTCTTTGCATTCTATTCAGTTGAATATGGGTTGAAAAAGATTTGCAAGTCATTGTATTCTGTTTTTATTTGCGATTTGCACAACGTGCCAACTTTTCCGGTTTTGGGCTTGTATATATATATATATATATATATGAATTTCAGTGAATTTTCAGTTCACCATCCCCCATGTAACTCCTAAAACATGCATTCCTGCACGTAAAGGCAGGAATGTTAACCATTTAACTGCCGCACGTTTCACTGAGGTTTACAACAATGACATGTTAATTCACCCCCCATTGTTCCTCTCCAGCACTGAGGAGCTGACAAACCAGTTTGACTCTGTTTGTTTAAAGGCTTTGGATCAAGTGGCGCCTATTAAACCGAGAAGACCAAAACTCAGGGCCGAACCGTGGCTGAATGACACGACCAGAGCTGCCAGGCAGCAATGCCGAAAGGTGGAGAGGAAATGGAAAAAAGACAGTCTGCAGGTCTCTTTTGAGATGGTAAAAGAGAGCTGGCGCCGATATCAGAAAGCAGTGAAAACTGCTAAATCACAATACTTCTCTGATATCATTGCTGCAAACTCTCGTAACCCTCGAGTTCTGTTCTCCACCCTAAACTCTGTTCTCCACCTCACTGAACAATCACCCATGGAAGCCTCGACTGAGCTGTGCGAGAACTTCCAACATTTCTTTTTAGATAAAATCGCAACCACCAGGGCTCTCATTTCTCCTCCATCTCACGATCCATCCATCCCACCTCAATCTGTTGCTGTGTTTGAACATTTTGAACCAGTCTCTCTGTCCTCTCTAGAGCAGGTCATGTGCAGCCTGAAACCATCTGGCTCCCCCTTCGATGTGGTCCCCCCTCGGCTTCTAAAGGAGGTTTTTCACACTCTAGGTCCCTCCATTCTCTCGATTGTAAATAGCAGTCTATCCTCGGGTGTGGTGCCAAAATCATTAAAACATGCTGCTGTTCAACCCCTCCTGAAAAAACCAAACCTCGACCCGTCAGTATTATCCAATTTCAGGCCTGTCTCCAGACTCCCATTTGTTTCTAAACTTCTAGAGAAAATAGTTGAGTCCCAACTAAAGTGCTTCCTGGAGGATCACGCTATCCCCGAGCTATTCCAGTCTGGCTTCAAATCCCTCCACAGCACTGAGACTGCCCTACTGAAGGTTTTTAACGACATCTTTCTATCCACAGATACTGGTGACTCTGTGCTGCTTGTCCTATTGGACCTCACATCCGCTTTTGACACCATCGACCATGAGATCCTCATTGCTAGGTTGGAGCAGTGGGTGGGCATCTCAGGATCAGCCCTAAACTGGTTCAGATCCTACCTCTCTGACAGGTCTTTTTGTGTGTCCATCAATGATTTTACTTCTGCAGTGGCGGCTCTTAAATGGGGGGTTCCGCAGGGGTCCATCCTGGGTCCTCTCTTGTTCTCCTTATACCTGCTGCCACTCGGTGCTATTTTCCGGAAACACAATATACCTTTCCACTTCTACGCTGATGACTGTCAAATCTACTTCCCCCTAAGACAAAATGGTACAGGCTCTATTCAACCTCTGCTCGACTGCCTGGCTGACATCAGGGACTGGATGGCTTTAAATTTCTTAAGCTTCAATGATAAGAAGTCTGAAGCCATATTGTTCCTTCCCAATGACACAACCTCAAACCACTGCATTGACCTGTCTGCTCTACCCCTATCCGAAAAACAAAAAGTCAAAAATCTGGGAGTGATAATGGATCCTTCCATGAAACTCAACAGTCATGTAAACATGATCGTCAAATCCTGTTTTTTCCAGCTGAGGCGTCTGTCTAAGCTGAAGCCCATATTATCCAAAAAGCACCTGGAGACAGTGATTCACGCATTCATTACATCTAGGCTTGATTACTGCAATTCACTTCTGTTTGGCGTCAGTCAAGCCACCATTGCACGATTACAACTGGTTCAGAACGCAGCTGCCCGATTTTTAACCAGCACACGCAAAAGAGAGCACATTACACCAGTCTTGGCCTCCCTTCACTGGCTACCGGTTCATCTTCGAATCCAATTCAAAATTCTCATGTATGTCTACAAATCGCTGAACAGTCTCGCCCCCGCCTATCTCTCGGATCTGATACACCCATATGTCCCTCCACGTGCTTTGAGGTCAGAGGATCAGGTACTCTTAATAGTTCCAGAAACTCGCCTTAAGCGCAGGGGTGACAGGGCGTTCTCTGTAGCAGGCCCAAGACTCTGGAACGAGTTACCGCTGCTCATCAAACAGGCCCCCTCCCTCTCGGTTTTCAAATCCCGGTTAAAAACTCACTACTACTCCATCGCTTTCAATGCCAGCTGATTTGTATTGGATCGTTTGATTTATGATCTGCAATGTTTTTATGTTTTTCGTGTTGTACTTCATTGTCTGTGTTGCCTGTTGCGTGTTTGTTTGTCCAGCACTTTGGTGTGGACTTGTTCCTGTTTAAAGTGCTTTATAAATAAAATGGTATGGTATGGTATGTGTGATGTTAAAATATGCACCAGAAAGAAAAGTTGATGTATGAGTGTAAGCGTATGAATTATGGCCTAAATAGCCTCTCATACATGCCCATCTTACATACAAAATGCTATAAAACAGCAAAGCAAACATTAAAGCTGCACTATGTAACTTTGTAATGCAGTCTGTAACTTCTAACAATATATTTTTAACATATTTCTTCACTCTGTCACTATCTACTGACAGACTGATGTTAGACAAAGTAATCTCTGAAAAAAACTATAGTCCCCTTGCTTCTCTATCAGCATTTATAAAAACACTAAAAACACAGAGTGACCCGTCCTTAACCAGCCAATAAAAACAGAGTTTGTAACCAGCCAATAAAAACAGAGCTTGAATTTGAATCAGCCAATAAAAACAGAGCTTGAATTTGAATTTCAGCAGAGCCTCCCCCTCAGAGCCATATATGGCTCTGAGGGGGAGGGATCAGAATGCTTTGCCTGTTGAAAATTTTTCTAAGTTCTGCACTCTACAGAAAGTTACACATAGCACCTTTAAGGGACTGACAATTTTCATTAAAGTAAAACAAGGGAGGGGTGTGTTTAAAACAATTTTTCTGAATTATAAATACATTTCGTGTGTTACCTCTGTGCTC
>JBBPBX010004523.1:8149-52634 GCA_038048925.1 Garcialebias charrua | reverse complement strand
GACTTTTGGCAAAAAAACAAAAGAAAACTCCAGATAAGGGATTAAGAAGGGGAAATTAATACATTTGTGTCACATATAAAACAGTCCTGCATCGCTTTGCATCGCTTTGAATGAGAACATGCGGCTGCTCGCTGGCTGCGCTGGGACAGGTGGGGGCGTGGGTTAGGGGCCAAAAACTCCACCTTCTGTTCTCTGATTGGTCCGGTCAAAAATCGGCTGGAGAAATCGTTGTCTATGGGAGAAGTCCCAGACTGTGCAGTGAAGGGAAATGAGAATTGAGCGGAGCTGTGCAGGAAGGCGAGGGCCAGGCTAGCATTATTATTGTTTTTGTTAATAATTTCTTTCTTTTTGTAAATCTCCGACTCTCCATGGTATGCCTACTTTTGGATTCGACACATAGCCACCAGAAAGCGACAGATCTAAGATGAAAATAATAAACAAAGTGTTTTGTGGTGTCACCATTGTATGTTTCCAAACTGGTTCTCTGTATTTAACCCATCGCACCTGGGATGTTTCGAGGTGGAGCGGTGGGCAGCTATGTAAGCACCTGGGGAGCAATTAAGGATTGGGTGTCTTGCTCAGAGACACCACGACATGTGGGATTGGCTGGGTATTGAACCTGGGACTTTCGGGTCCTGAGTCAGCTGCCCTACCTCTACCCCATCTCGGCCCCCAAACAATAATAATATAAAACGAATGAGGTGTATTAAACAGTGGCCTGAACATGAATCTGTTGTGAGCAGATGGGTATGAATATAGAAGAAATCAGCAGCATAGCAGCGTAGATAAAGTGTGTTTATTTATTCTAACAAAGAGGGATAAGGCATTGCTTTTGGTCACTTAAACACTTTATAGTTCAAAACTGGGAGTACAAACATCCTGACAGATACAGAATGTAATGGTAAATGGTAAATAGACTGTACTTCCATAGCGTCTTTCTACCTGATCAAGATACTCAAAGCTCTTTACAACACAATCTGTGCCCTCATTCACTCATTCATACAGCACTCTACTAGATCTCTACAAAGAATAATCAGTGCTTTATCACATGCATACACCAATAGGACACACATTGTAGGAAATGAGAGGTTCAGTGTCTTGCCCAGGGACACTTTAGCATGTGACTGCTGGTGGAATCGAACTCTCAACTCTTGCATTGGAGGACAACTGCTCTAAGCACTCAGCCACAGCCGCCAAAATTAAAATGACTGCTTTGTTTATGAAATTGTGTTTGCAGTAGAGACTCTTGATTCTGTCCGGTACACACAGGCTATAGACGCAGTGTGTTTTGTTTTTAGGTAACCTAAATTCAAAATTTCTAACATGTATCAACAGCAGGCAGCACTGGCACAGTTGGTAGAGCTGCCGCCTCTCAGAGAGCAAGGTCATTGGATCAAATCCTGGATGGGGACCTTTCTAGGTGGAGTTTGCATGTTTTCTGCCCAGCTCTAGAATACACCGAAGCTAAATTGAGAAGGTTTGAGAGATGCCCACAACTCTGCAATTAGCTTGAGAGAAAATTTGCCATGCACACTTTTTGAACATTTTCCAAACTCAAGCAGGAAGACAGCTAACCTCCATAACTTACCCAAAAAAATGAGAACAGTTTGAGATATTTGGAGACTCACTCGCAAAGGCCAACATATTTCTAACAGTTGCAACTCACTGGGATACTGCTTTGGCAAACATAAACGGCTACAATTCCATAACTTTTACAATTTCTCAGGAAAAATTGTGGTAGTAGTTGAGAATAATCTCAAAAATATACTCTGAACTCTGACGGATTGCGTGAGATCTTTAAGTGTTTGGCATGCAAGGTGGCGATATCCATTTCCATTTGACCTACCATAAATATTTCCTGTTTACTTGCTAAGTCCAACAGTAAGAACAACATAATGTGTTTACAATTACTTTTAGCTTGGGTTTACATAAGAAATGTTGGTCCACAAGGAGAAGATCTAAAGATCTAACTGACCTTTGTGGTTATAGAAAGTTATTGGACATGATCTTATAATCAGAACAAGCGTTCAATACAAAAACAACTGGACTTTATTTGTAACAGAAAAATTTTTCGCCCTTCATCCAAAGGGCTTTCTCAATTCAAAGAGCAGGCTGTGTGAGAGTGAGGTTATAACAGGCTGAGATGACACACACACATACCTATGTAAATTGACGAATCACACATCACACCTTAACAGTAGGGGTGTGATGTGTGATTTGTCAATTTACATAGGATGTGTGTGTGTTATGTCAGGTATGTGTGTGTGTTATCTCAGCTTTCAATTTACATAGGTATGTGTATGTGTCATCTCAGCCTGTTATAACCTCACTCTCACACAGCCTGCTCTTTGAATTGAGAAAACCCTTTGGATGAAGGGCAAAACGTTTTCTGTTACAAATAAAGTCCAGTTGTTTTTGTATAGGTAGTCCTCGACTTACGAGCGCATCGGCATACGAGGTTCCGGACTTACGAATATGCATCTCATTAGGAGATATATCTCGGAGATATATCTTACAAAAAGATCTGAAGCTCTCGGCCTTGCCCTCTCTAAATGGTTTTAAGAATCTGTTGGAATCCTGGCAAAAACCAATGATATGTTCTTGTTCTTGATTTTATACATCTATCTTATAATGTTTTGCTAGTTTTTCTATTGTTTATTGTTTAAGGTAACTGTATCATTGCTGTTCATCATTCTTTAGTTTGTAGCAGGTCACTTTTGTAAATGAGTCCACGAGGCTCAACGAGATTTACCTGACTAAATAAAGGTTGAATCAATGAAAAAAAAAAGAATAAATAAATGTACAGTACTGTACAGTTACCAAGCACTTAGCCTATCCTAACATAGTTAAGGAGTGAGTTGAATTGTCTCCCTCCTCCCTAGCAGGCACCATTCACATAAAGGGAGCTAGCTAGAAAGGGAGACAATTCAACTCATTCCATCATCTTTAAAAACTGTGTTAGGATAGGCTAAGTGCTTGGTAACTGTACAGTACTGTACATCTATTTATTTATTTATTTAAAAACTTTTTTTTTTTTTTGTGATCCTACTTACGAATTTTTGACTTACTAACGGCCCGTAGGTACGGAACTCACTCAATAAGTAGGGGACTACCTGTATTGAACGCTTGTTCTGATGGAGCCAAGATGGTGTAGTGGTTAGGGCGTTTGACTTGGGACCCGAAGGACGCGGGTTCGCGTCCCGGCCACTACACAGCTTGGGGTGTCTATGAGTGCACACCTATTTCTCCAGCTCCCCGAGCGCCTTCTATGGCTGCTCACTGCACCGCCTGGTAGGTGGTTGGGTTAAATGCAGAGACGAATTTCGTCTGTGTATGGGAAACATACGCAGATGACAAGATTAGACAATTATTATTATTATTATTATTTTATCATGTCCTGGATGACTGAGAATCTTCACCAGCATGATCTTAGAAGTTTTTCCAAAAATGACAAAACTCTTAGCAATTAGATCTCATATAAACTCTAACCTGAAAGACTAAACAGTAAGTACATTTTATACATATCTTCTAATTGTTTGTTAATGTTGACTCTGGTTCAAAGTGCTAATTTACAAAGAAAGGTTTCAATTCCCAACCTGGACATGGTAGACCTTCCTGCGCAGCATCCTCTAAACTTTACCCAAGACGGCCAAAACTAGACGTAAAGAACAGTCACCAATAGTCGTAGTCCCCCACCCACAAACACCCTTTCTTTCTCTTTGAAATTAGCTCTCAGCTGGGTAAAATATCCTAGGCTTTAATATGTGTGAGACAGTGAGCGATACTGGAGAAAAAGAGAGGGAAAGTGAGGGCGGGGGAGCTGGGCACTGTGAGTTAGTGGAAAGACAGAAGGCGGTGAGACGGAGATAGGAGGAGGGAGGCAGAGAGAAGTTGAAAGTGGGAATAAAATGATGACTGAGCTTGTTTTCCAATTAAACCTTATCTGCGCATGGTGTTGTAGCCCCGGAGAGAAAGTGTGTGTGTGCTCTCTGGATGCTACGCTGCATTGCCAGCTGCCATAATAATTGGACACAGAAGACTATCTCGGCGCCGCACACTGTCGGACTCTCTATGTGTGAAAAGAGTACGAAGGCATGAATTTGCGAGTGTCTTTCAATTTTATTTTCCAACATGCTACATGTGTGTAACCAAGCACAAACCATTCTCCCAAAAAGAGTGAGTAGGAGCAGGATGAGAGGTCAAAATATGTGCTCTCCCAGAACAGAGACTGCTATTCAACACCCACAATGCAGTGGGAGAATTTTTTGCATTTGTCTGCCAGTCAGTGACCAACCAATAAACTTTCTCCATGCTGCTCCGTCAACATAGCTGTCATACCAGCCAGCACTGAGACAGTGAATTTGGTCTTCAAGTCCAGTTCTCTTAATCAGTTCTGGTATACTTTCTATTCTGATGCATTAGATCCTGAAATTTAATTGGGGATCTAATGGGAGGAAAACACATTTTGAACTATTCTTAAAGATATCAAACTAACAAGTGTGATGTGTTCATTGGTATTCACTTCCCCCAAGTGAATGATTCGTAATGCCATGTTTGGTATCAAGCCTCTTCATGAACCTCAGGAGTTTATGTTAATTTTTCATGACCAAACATCTCCACCTCCTTCTTGTTGGAAAGGTACTGCAGGGGTCCAACAATCCATCCATCCATCCATTATCTTTTACCCACTTCTTCCATTTTGGGTCACGGGGGTCGCCGGTGCCCATGTCCAGCAATCACTTTGCGAGGGGTGGGGTACACCCTGGACAGGTCGCAAGTCCATCACAGGGCCACATAGAGACAAACGATCCAACAACCATTCACTTTCTCTCTCTCTCACCTAGGGACAATTTAGAGTTACCAATTAGCCTAACATGCACGTTTTTGGTCTGTGAGAGGAAACCAGAGTACCCGAAGTAAACCCACTAATGCATGGAGAGAACATGCAAACTCCACCCAGAAAGGCCCCCGGACCTGGATTTGAACCAGGGACCTGCTCGCTGGGAGGCAGCAGCTCTACTACTTCGGGGTCCAACAATCTTTAATTCAAATTAGAGATTTTCAGTTGGCTAAACGGGTTCTCTTTAAAGTCATAGCGTGTCTCATTAGTGTGTTCAGGGTTATGGTCCTGGAAGGTGAATCTCTGGCCCAGTGTCAAATCTCTTAAAACTTCAACAAGTTTCCCTCAAGATTTCTTCTATATTTTGTTCCATCCATTGTTCCTTCACTCTGACCAATTTTTCAGTGCCTGCTAGTGAAAAATATTTCCACGGATTGATGCTGCCACCACCGTGCATCACGGCAGGGATTGTGTTCTTACAATGATAGAAGGTGCTTGCAGCACTCTTTTCTATATGCTCAAAGAGAAATTTGTGTCTGTCTGTCTTAATCGCACGTAATTCATTCAGCTTAAGTCCTTCCGTTCTCAGTCTTCCCCCGTCTCCATGGGTGTCCCCCAAGGCTCTGTCCTCGGTCCCCTCCTCTTCATCATTTACCTCCTTCCTCTAGGTCACATCTTTTGCAAATACGGCGTCCATTTCCACTGTTATGCTGATGACACACAGCTCTACTTGTCATCAAAACCTAACTCCAACCACCCACCCTCCATCCTCACTGTCTAAATGAGCTAAATAACTGGTTTTCTAACAATTTCCTTCAACTAAACAGTAACAAAACAGAAATCATTCTTGTCGGTACCAAAAACTCTATTTCAAAATCAGAACATCTTCTCGTCCCCCTTAACAACTCTCTGCTATCCCCCTCCCCTCAGGTCAAGAGTCTCGGTGTCATCCTCGACACCACTCTCTCCTTCACTTCACACATCAACAATATTACTCGGTCTGCCTATTTCCACCTCCGTAATATTAACCGTCTCCGTCCTTCTCTCACACCCCGCTCCACAGCCATCCTGGTGCACAGTCTTGTGACTTCCCGTATCGATTACTGCAACTCCCTTCTCTACGGCCTCCCCAACAAATCTCTCCACAAGTTACAGATGGTCCAGAACTCAGCTGCCCGTGTCATCACTCAAACCTCCTACTATAACCACATCACTCCTGTCCTGCAGCAGCTCCACTGGCTCCCGGTTAAATCACGCATCATCTTCAAAATTCTACTTCTCACGTTCAAATCTATCCACAACCTTGCCCCTCCTTATCTATCTGACCTCCTACAAATCTCCATCCCATCACGCTCTCTCAGATCCTCCTCTTCACTACATCTCCATGTACCCTCTGCCCGCCTCTCCACCATGGGGAGCAGGGCCTTCACCTGCTCTGCCCCTCACCTCTGGAACGCTCTACCACCAGACCTTCGAAACACCACCTCCCTTTCTCTGTTCAAGACAGCCCTGAAAACACATCTCTTTAGACTAGCTTATCATTAACTTTACTAAATGTATTTTTATTATTTTGCATTTTATAATCTTTATGTATTTTATATTTCAATTTGTCACTGATAATGTTTGAACTGTATTGGTTTGTTAAGTGTCCTTGGGTGTCCTGAAAGGCGCTTTTAAATAAAATGATTATTATTATTATTATTAATGTTTCTTTAATCAACATTCGCTTTCCCTGTCACTCCTTCATGGATCCCAGCTCTTTGCGAGCTGCCAAGCCCCATCAGGGTTTTCTATGTCCTCCTCCTGTATGTTTCTCTGAATAATACCCTCCTTACTCATTTCATGAGTCTTGGTAGGTTTGTTGTGATAGCATCATCTTTTCATTGCCTAATAATGGATTCAATTGGATGTCCAGGGCTTTGAATCTGATCTGTAATTCTCCACAACTTTGTTTCTGGTCTGTGTGAAGAGTCCTTTGGTCTTTGTTTGTCTTAGTCCTTACCACATAAATGTGTTGCACTAGACTTGGTTCTGGGGACTATTAAAACAGGTGTACAGGTATACTTAGATTATATGGTTATCAGATGGCCCATAGATGGACCTGATTATGTGGCTTCTGAAGGTAGAGATTGATGCTTCAAAGTAAAGAAACCAGAAAGTTCCCAGCCAAAAAGAAAGTTGGATTTGTACCAGCTTTGACTTCTGGTTTGTGCGCTACCTACATCTTCAAGAATACTGAAGTTTAGCAGAGTAACCTGAACTCTGGAAGAAACAGGGATTTGGGAAAGCAAAATGTAGACCCATGTTAAAAATAATTGTAATAAGACAGTAAGGTCTTTCAGTTATATCTTTAATTTGTGTGACCTATCCAACCCGCCGTAGAGCTGCACGCCTTGTGAAACAACATTTTATTCCTTAATAAGGAGGATCTGGAGGTGAGTGTGTGTGTCGTACCTTCCACTGTGCCAGCAGTTTCCTGGCCGCCTCAGGCTGCTCGTGCACTCTCTCCTTGTTAGTGGCATCTATTAAAACATTGCAGGTTGTCTCTGCCTCCGTCAGCCAGTTGAGGAACTTCTCCAGATCGAAGTAGAATTGATGCAGCAGCTTCAGGGCGGATTCCACTGCTGCCTCCCTGTCGGAAACACTGGACATGCAGACAGATGTACCCAGGTTAATACAAGCCACTGATCTGGAACAGCACACCTATTTTGTTCTTTAAAAAGCAATTACGGTTTCCTGACTGGATGGAGAAAGGTTTTGGATCTATTTTGCATTTATTTGTACTACATGATCATGAATTTAGCAGGAATAAAACACAAACAACTCTATGAGATGGAGTTGCAATGTAACTTTTTTCTTTCGCATAAGAATTCGGTAAATTTTTGCTACATTTAGTTAAAGAAAAAACTGACATTGGTCACTGAAATAATTTAAAACTGATAACAGTAGCAATAAAAGACGACAAATCAATGATGGCAGTTCTTGCTTTTGAGTTTTAGTTCAACAAAATTGTTTAAAATACAAACTAATAAACGGATGATACCCTTTACTTAATATTTTGTTGCACAACCTTTTGAGTCAACCAAGTGACTCTCTCTCTGAGACTTCTCAACCTGTCCTCCGGTATTTTGGTTGTCTGCGTAAGACGGCATGTTTCAGCTCCTTCCACATGATTCCGATTAGGGTTCAGAAGGTCACTTCAGAACAGATCAATGTTCGATTCGGAGCTATCCTTGGCATTTTATCTGTGGGTTGTGGGTCATTAACCAGTTGGTGCACCTATGAACTGCAATTGAGACCGGTCTTTCTAACTCTAAGCAGCACTTTTTTTCTCCAGAATGCCTTAATAGTGTTGAAAGAGTGCATTGTACTCTTCTAAGATTCAAGACACCCTTGGTCAGTTGGCTGTGGCGTACATCTTGGATTGGGCTTAGTCTAAAAGTTTATCACTTGTAGATAAATGTTCTGTAGTTTCATTTACCTCCCTTGTCTGTTGATGGGAAAGTATTTATTGTGGAGCACAAGTATAATCTCAGCAAAACAAATGGTTACCGTTTATTAATGTGCGTCCATGTGGCTATCATGTTGTCATCAACTTGTGTGACTTTGTGGGTGTCGTCATTGGCATACAGTGTCAGCAGTTTATTGGCCAGTGCTTTAGTTTCAAACACTTGTCCCTGCCACTGCTTCAGGTCCTTTGTAAAGAGCTAGAGAGAAGAAAGAATAAAACAGACATGTAAAAAAAAGGAAAACTAGTGAATGGGATCATTTAGTAAATGGTTTTGGAAACATTACTTGCATGAGTAATCATAGTCTGGATCAGGGGTGTTCAGACTTTTTCAGCATGCGAGCTATTTTTGAAATGATCAAGTCAAAGTGATCTACCTACTACTGTATAAGGCCCCGTTTACACGAAAACAACCTGTGGAAACATTAGTGATTTTTCAATGTTAATTGGGGGGTAACAAACAAAAAACTAGAAAAACCGCATTTCCTGCGAAAATGCACGTGTGAATGCCTTAGCGCCGCTCCGCCCTTCTCGTGTCGACCGCGGGAAGCACCCGATTTGGTCCACGTTCCAAAATGGCCGCCTTCCCATTTATCTTACAACGTTGACACCAGAGGGTTTTCTGTGCGTCTTGGTGAATTGGACAAGTGTACCAAATTTCATGATCCTACGTGAAACTAAGGCCAATGCGGAGGGTAGTTTGAAATTTTCTAGGTGGCGCTCTTGAGCCGTTTCTTTTGAAATTTTGGTCACGCCCCCAAAATATGTAATCGTTCACCAGTCCTGATGAGTCTGCCAATTTTGGTGAGTTTTGGGATATGAAAAAGCCCCCAAAATGCTATTTCATTTTAGCTCCATTCATTTTCAATGGGATAAAAATGGCCGAAAAGGTCGCCTTTCCTTTCATCGTACAACGTTGGTGCCAGAGGGTTTTCTGTGCGCCTTGGTGAATCGGGGAGGTGTACCAAATTTCATGATCCTACGTGAAACTAAGGCCAATGCGGAGGGTAATTTGAAATATTCTAGGTGGCGCTCTTGAGCCCTTTCTGTTGCAATTTTGGCCACGCCCCCAAAATATGTAATTTTTCACCAGTCCTGACGAGTCTGCCAAATTTGGTGAGTTTTGGGATATGATAAAGCTCCCAAAAGGCCAAACGTATTGTGACGGCGTTACGTCTGATTCGCCACATCGCCACGCCCACATGCTCCACCCAAAACAACCAGTCGTGGAAAGCTTGTTACAGCAACATGTCTTCGGTCACTGGACAGACCGTCACGCTGATTAGGTAACAGGTGTCCGATCGGGATGTTCAATGTACAACTGTACACTTCCTGTTGTGAGGGGGCGTGGCTTAATTATTGTCATGATTTGACCATTCAGTATTGCAGGGGACCGGATGTGGGTCAATCACTGAAGGTTTGATGTATTAGACTGTTTTCGTGTAGGTGCTATTAGTGTTTCGTTTGTGACGGCGTGACGGCTGATTCGCCACATCGCCACGCCCACATGCTCCACCCAAAACGGTCAGTGTTGGAAAGCTTGTTACAGCAACATGTCTTCGGTCACTGGACAGACCGTCCCGCTGATTAGGTAACAGGTGTCCGATCGGGACGTTCAATGTATAACTGTACACTTCCTGTTGTGAGGGGGCGTGGCTTAATTAATGTCATGATTTGACCATTCAGTATTGCAGGGGAGTGGTTGTGGGTCAATCACTGAAGGTTTGATGTATTAGACGGTTTTCGTGTAGGTGCTATTAGTGTTTCGTTTTTCATGGCGAGATGCCTAACTTTGAGGCCAGGCCACGCCCCTTCAGCATATATGAAAATGCGAGGTTTTGATCATTTGTTACTCCTGCATGTCTGAGTGATGAGTCTGCCAAATTTGGTGAGTTTTAGGGTATGATAAAGCCCCCAAAAGACCATTTCATTTTAGCTCCATTCATTTTCAATGGGAAAAAAATGGCCGAAAAGGCTTAATATTTCAAAAAGCGCAACTTGCAGCATTACCAAAAGTCATAGCTGGATTGTCCTGAACGAGCTGAACATTTTGATATATGAATCGTTGAAATGGCACAAATACTCTAGGAGGAGTAGCGTGCCAAAAAACGTACGGACGGAAGATAGTAACATACGAGAATAAATATAAACACAATCTCTATAGTGTGAATGCCTTGTTGGCATTCACACAATAAGCTGGTTTACATGAAAAATGCTGTAGTTTTCATGTCAGTCGGGTTGCCAGATAAGAAATTATGAACTATAGTACAGTACTGTGGCTTTAAAATTATAGTATTTTGACCTAAACTGTTGTGTTTGCCGAGTAAAGATGTTCTAAGATTCAATTCAATTCTGTTTATTTATATAGCGTCAATTCACAAAAGAATTAATCTCAGGGCACTGAACAGACAATAATTTTTTTTAATGTCATGCTGCGATCTACCAGTACTACCTCAGAGATCTATCAGTAGATCGCGATCTACGTAATGAGCACCCCTGGTCTGGATGTATGAGAAGCCGTTTAGGCCATAATATGTATATTTTGCCAGTCAGAAAAAGCAGTTTGTGAAAAACAAAGTCATTCTTTGATGCCTCCTTGGGGTTAAGAGGTTTAGTATAATTCTGGTACTGCTGTTTAAATCTAGTGGTTAACTGATCATCACTTGTCTGACCACCTAAGTAACATACAAGTTTTGTTAAAACAATAGAATAGAATAATAAAAAAAAAGAATAGAATAGAATACACAAAGTACTGATTGCCCCTTAGGGGAAATTTGTCATGGGCTCAGTGGTGTACCGGTATATAGCATAGTAGCACTAGCAGCTGCCCAAACAGTCAGTAAATACACATAGAATTCATATCAATCAATCAATCAATCACCTTTATTTAACCAGGTAGAGCCCGTTGAGATCGAGATCTCTTTTACAAGGGTGACCTGGTCAAGTGGTCAGCAGCACACGTCACATTGGCAATAGGCATTTGCACTTATCAAAAGAAAATAAAGAAAACTACAATCACAGTAAACAGATGTTGACAGTTCAAAACCAACAGGATATGACAGATTTCTATATACATTATATACAAAACAAGCAGACAGACCTCGGTTGGGTAAATAAAGTTAAAAAAATCAACAATGACATGTATATTGGATAAGTAATGGTTAGAAACATCTGCAATGGTCAAGTTTCTTGATGACATTTTCTACTACGGTTGACATAAAGGATCCAGGAGAGATGAATGTTGATAGTTTCAGATCTTTCTGTAAGTTGTTCCAGGCTGAGGGGACGGCGAAGCTGAATGCTCTTTTTCCTAGTTCAGTTCTGACAGGAGGAACTGACAGGAGGACTAAATCGTTAGAGCGCAGGGAGTAATGACTGTGTGATGTTTGTATTAAGGAGGTGAGGTATGATGGGACTAGGTTTAGGAGGGTCTTGTAGATGAAGGAGATCCAGTGAGTGTATCTGCGAGTGCTGAGAGATGACCAGCCAGATTTGACGTAAAGCTCACATATAAACAGCTAAAACGAAGACTACAAACACAACAGTTAAAAAAAAAACAAAAAAAAAAACAACAATAGAGAACTCTAAGGTTCTTGCACACCTTCCAGGCCTCAACATATTATCTATTTAAAATTTTGATTCAAAACTTTGATGGAGGTGGGCACAAAAGAATATTTAAGATGGTTCAGTTTATTTCTTGGGACTCTATACCTTCTAACGGAAGGCAAGAGCTCATATTCCACATACAGAATGTGGGACGGATCCAACAATACCCTCCGTGCCCGCCTAAGTGCAGACTGTTCATAGATGGACTGCAGGGAGAGCTTTTTGGTCCTACCCAACACCTTCGTAGCAGTCTGTATCAGGCGCTGCAACTTAGATTTAGACTGAATGGAGAAATTGCCTAACCCTGCCATCATACCTGATAACACTCTCCATCACTGCCTGGTAAAATAAAAACATGATGTTCTGACTGACACCAAACATCTTCAGTCTATGAAAAAACAGCCATTGCTGTAAACGGGATCATACATAGTCAACATGATCACTCCAGCTTAAGAGGTTATCAAGGTGAATACCCAGATACCTATAAGAAGTGATCTGATTTATCTCCTTCCTGTGGATGGACAGTGGGGTATGACCCCCCCACTGCCCGAGGGTCAAACACCATCTACCATACTTTTCGGCGTATAAGTCGCTGCTTTTTTTAAAAACTAATTTGCATGTCCTGTGACTTATATGGCAAAGCGACATATTTATGGATTTTTTCCCCATGTTTTTAGACCAATTTTTGGCTCAGATATGACAGTTTTTCATGTTGGCAAAAAAATGGTGCAGTACCACTTTTGTCCGCTAGGGGACACTTCCAGAGAGTCCACCGACCGTTTCCAGCTCATGTGTCCGAAAAAAGCCTCCTCTGCTCGGACTGACTCTGTCGCTGCCCGGCCTCCTGCTCTGGAGGTAACTTCTGTTTGCTGTGTTTGTTAGCTGTTTGTTAGCAAGATAAGTCAAGAACTACTCGGCGGATTTTTATGAAACTTACAGAATGTAATCACTGTATGGACATTTACAAGTGACTAGCTTTATGAGATGTTTGAGATAAAAAAAATCGATCTTTTAGCTTTGTTGTTAGCGGTTAGCTACCGTAAACAGATACCTACTATTTAGATAAATAGCTCATAAACCACTCGGCAGATTTTTTTTTTAGCTTACAGAGTGTAATTATATGGCTTTAATTTACAAACTGTTGCCCTGTATGACACGTTTGAGATAAAATTCGTTTTTTTATTCGTGTTTTTAGAGACGCAACCGTGTCGTGTTAGCTCTCGTTTTATTTCTGTTTATATTGTTATAAATAGCTCATAAACCAGTTTGTGAATTTATTAAGGAACGGTTAAGCTCAGGAACCCTTGTGCTATAATGTCAGCTATAATTTTTAGCAAACAAATAATTGTTTTTACCGTGTTAATCTTCTTAAAAGCCTTGCTGTGCGGTCCTGTGGCAGACATTTGCAGCAGAGCTACGGTAAACACTCAGTCGGACCACATTTCCGAGTTGTCAGCGGTGACGCGTAACATGTGCAACGCGTCAGCGGTGACGCATAATAGATGTGACTTATACGGTGAAGCGACGTATTTATGGATTTTTCCAAATTATTGCCAGTAATTGGACAAAGTGACTTATATTAATGGGCAGCACGGTGGCACAACTGGTAGAGCTGCTGCCTCTCAGCGAGAAGGTTGCCGGTTCAAATCCCGGTCCGGGGCCTTTCTGGGTGGAGTTTGCATGTTCTCCCCGTGCATGCGTGGGTTTCCTCCGGGTACTCCGGTTTCCTCCCACAGACCAAAAAACATGCTTGTTAGGCTGATTGGTGACTCTAAATTGACCCTAGGTGTGAGTGTGAGAGTGGATGGTTGTTTGGTGTGAGTGAGACAGGTCCCTCTTGTAAATGAGTCCCCGTGACTCAACGAGGCTAGCCTGTATAAATAAAGGTTGAATGAATGAATGAATGAATGAATGAATACACAGAAGTGACTTATACCCCGAAAAATACGTTACTGTTTTTTTATGGTAATGGTGAGATCTCCTCTGTGGTCCACACTGCTCTCACCCACCTGGATCAGAAGGACTCATACGTGCGTCTGCTCTTTGTGGACTTCACATCTGCCTTCAACACCATGATCCCCCAAACTCTGATAGACAAACTATCCACACTTGGACTAAGCCCCTCTATTTGTAACTGGGTCTTAGACTTCTTAACAAACAGACCACAGTCCGTGAAGATCCACAACTTCTCCTCCTCCACCATCACCCTCAGCACTGGCTCTCCTCAAGGATGTGTGCTGAGCCCTCTTCTGTTCACTCTGCTCACATATGATTGTACAGCCACACATCCAGGCTGTCATATTGTTAAGTTTGCAGATGATACAGCTGTGGTGGGATGCATCACAGATAATGATGAATCCAGCTACAGACAGGAGGTGGAACATCTGGAGAGCTGGTGCAAAGAGAACAACCTTCACATGAATGTGAAGAAGACGAAGGAGATGATTGTGGACTTCAGAAGGAACAAACACACCCACACCCCACTGTATATAGGTGGATCTGCGGTGGAGGTGGTCTCCAGCTACAAGTACCTGGGTGTACACTTGAATGATAACCTCAGCTGGAGCAATAACACCACCAGCCTGATCAAGAAAGGTCATCAGAGACTCTACTTCCTCAGACGGCTGAGACGAGCTGGTCTGAGAAGCTCAGTCCTCACCTCGTTCTACAGGTGTGCAGTGGAGAGCGTCCTGTGCTCCAGCATCAACGTGTGGCATGGAGGCTGCACAGTTGCAGAGAGGAAAGCTCTACAAAGAGTGGTGAAGGCTGCACAGAAGTCTGTGGGAGTCAGTCTCCCCACCATCACAGACATCTACACCTCCAGATGCAGAAAAAGAGCCACCTGCATCATGAAAGACCTCACTCACCCAGCACACTCACTCTTTGCACCACTCCCCTCGGGACGGAGGTTGAGGAGCATCAAATGTAGAACCACTAGACTGAGGAACAGCTTCTACCCTGAGGCTGTCAGACTCATGAATAAATAAATAATAAGAATAAACACTGCAAAATGTCACATCATGCTGATACTGATCTGTTTCTTGTTGCTGCGTTCATCTGTGACTATCTGCGTTCATCTGTGACCATCTGCTCATGTTCGTGCTGCTGTTTATAATGATGTTTTTCTACTACATTAGGGCTTAGTGTATTACTAGCTGATGTCTCTCTTAGTTAATCCTAGATGTTATTATTGTTTTTCTCTTGCATTTGTTGTTGGATGTAACTGGGACCCCGTGTACATAATCTCGTTTTCAACACATGTACTACATGCGGTGCAAATGACAATAAATTCTCTCTGACTCTGACTCTGACTCTGAGATAATTCTTATCACACCACTCAACAAATGTGTTTACCTCTGTAAAGAATAGGGATAGATCTGAGTTCTGGTGAAGCAGACTGAGAATGGCAGTGTCGTCAGAAAATTTTAAAACCAGATTGCCTGGAAGACTGTTTGTACAATCATTTGTGTAGAGGGTGAACATGACTGGTGAGGGTACACAGCCCTGAGGTACCCCAGTGCTGATGCCTTTGGATTCCAAAAATGAATCGTTAATCCTAACATTTTCGGTTCTATCTGTTAGAAAAGAGTAAACCCGCTTAATAATAAGGATCAACTGCCATCTGAATAATTTTCTGTAAGAGCAGATGAGGCTGTAATCTTTTAAAAGCAGAATGAAATCAATAAATAAAAGATGCGCATAGGCCTTGGGATCCTCAAAATGCTTAAGGGTTAGGTGGGTGATGTGAAAGAAATGCAATGCGAAAGAAAGATATCATCAGTGACCTTAGAGAAACAAATGTTGCTGCCCATCAATCTAAGAAAGAGTAAAGGTCATTTACAAACTAATTTGGAGTCCATCATTTTATAGTTACAAGTTGAAAACTTTAAAGTCAACTAGTGAACTTCCTAGGAGTGGAGGACCAGGGAACTTCACCCCAGGTGAGAGCGTTCAATGCTCTGAGAAACTCCAAAAACCTTAATAGCTTCATCTAAGATAATACAGGCCTAAGCATGTTAAAGGTTAAAGTTCATGAAAGGACAGTTAAAACAGATTGAACAAATATGGTTTTATGGAAAGGTTGCACAAAAAAAAAAAAAGTTCTCTACAAGATCACAGCAGCAAGACTTGATTTGTAAAATTCATCTGAATGAACAACACATCTTCTGGAACAATGCCTTTATGACAAACGACACCAAAATTGAGGCTTACCTATAATGCACTAGCCTGGTTAAAACCACACCCTGTCCTTCACTTTGCTTCTGACTAGGGTCTGGCATTCCTCCCATAGAAAACGATTTCTCCGTTCGATTTTTGAACGGACCAATCAGAGAACAGAAGGCGGAGTTTTGTTAGCTTAGCCTGGCGAGGTCCAGGCTATTCAGATAAAAAGCTCAGAAACCACTCGGTGGATATTTTTTCTGCTACCAGTGTGTAATTATATGTCTTTAATTTACTGACTGTTGGCCTGGATGAAACATTTGAGATAAAATTCGATTTTTTATCATTTATTTTCGTAGCGCACCCTGAGGCTGTTTGGAAAATGTCAAACCGAAACTATTTAAATCCAGCAGATTTGACCATTTTGTGAATTGATTTAGGAACTGTTAAGCTCAGGAACACTTCTGATATAACGTCAGCTAAGAAATATAGTTTTTCTCAGGAAAGAAATAATAGTTTTTTACCTTGTTTTCTGGAAAATTCCTTCGTGGCGGCAGCCATTTTAACTGACGACGTCAGTCAACGTCGTTCAAAACTCCGCCTTCTGTTCTCTGATTGGTCCGGTAATCCGCCAATCTGCCTTCTGTTCTCTGATTGGTCCGGTCAAAAATCGACCGGAGAAATCGTTGTCTATGAGACAAATCCCAGACCCAGCAGTGAAGGGAAATAGAATTGAGCGGAGCTGTGCAGGAATGGCGAGGGCCAGGCTAATAATGCACAGAACCATGTTTGGAAAAAAACAAACAGCACAAACACAATATACTAAAACACAGTGGTGAAGGTGCCAGATAATTTTTTTGGTTAAAGGCTATGGATGTCGTATTATTAATATTCTTCCCCTGAGAACAAAGAATCAAATTTTCTCCAGAAACACTCTCTTATCTCGACCTGGAGGCCGTCTTGCTGACTCTCATTGTCTCCTTGGCATTGTCGCCATGAGAACATGCCCAAAACATTTTCTTATCTCCATCTGGAGGCCGACTCACTGGAGGCCATGGATCATGTCTGTTTTTCAGATCGCGGCTATGAGGGAACTCCCACTGTACTGTACTATGCTGCTGTATAAAAGTCTGCACGTGACTCTATAGGACGTTCATTTCTGTGACATGTTGCATGCATATGCTTTATGTATCTATGTATGTAATCTGTCTGGAATGGGTACTTGCAAGTAAAATGCTGGTTAAAAATCTCCTGTTGTCTAGTGTGGTTCTTTTGGGAAAACAACATAAGCAAAAATGTTTTTCCACAAACAGAAGGGTTCGTGATTTAGGTCTGTTTTGTAGCAATGGGACCTGAGCCCTTGCAGTGACCAAGTCAACTCTAACCTCCTCTGTAGACCAAAAGACTTTAATAAAAGTCTTCCTTCTGGAATTCAGAAATTATTCAAGTTAAGAGAGAGTAAATATAATTTACGAGTTTTGTTAATATTTGAACAAGCTAAAGAGAAAAGTAAAGTAAAATCTAGATGTATTTCAGTTATCGACGTGAAATTGCGGAATTAATTGAATGATGATTATGTGCTTTTTTTGGTGAGCTTTAAAAAAGCCTTAACATGTAAAATAAAAAAAAAGTTTTTACTGTTATGTAGATGTATGTATTGTGTAAACATGTATGTATGTCATGTGAGTAAGTGTATGTATATACTGTACTGTACAGTACATGCAAATTTAAATATATGGTAAATGTCTGAATGTGTACTTATGTATGTATGTGTATGGACAGTTGAAATCTGTTGTTATGTAGACTGCTGAGACTATGAATACGGTAGGCAAGTATACCGGTAAGCCTTGGCTTCAGCCTACCGGTAATCCTTTTTTGGTAAATGATTGATTTACCATTTTATACTGTTTTCCTTTTTGTAATGTTTTTAATTTACCAAAATAAAGTTGAGTTGAGTTGAAGCTAAATATGGCCTAAACAACCTCTACTGCAGTCATCTGTTTAGACTTTTCATGCTCAATGGAAGACTGTCCATCCATCCATCCATCCATCCATCCATCCAACCATTCTCTTCCGCTTATATGGGGTCGGGTCGCGGGGGTAGCAGCCTAAGTAAGGAGGCCCAGACTTCCCTCTCATCAGCCACTTGGAGCAGCTCCTCTGGGGGAATCCCAAGGCGTTCCCAGGCCAGCCGAGAAACATAGTCCCTCCAGCGTCCTGGGTCTTCCTCTGGGTCTCCTCCCGGTGGGACATGCCCGGAACACCTCACCAGGGAGGCGTCCAGGAGGCATCCTAACCAGATGCCCGAGCCACCTCAACTGGCTCCTCTCGATGTGGAGAAGCAGCGGCTCTACTCCGAGTCCCTCCCGGATGACTGAGCTTCTCACCCTATCTCTAAGGGAGAGTCCAGCCACCCTGCGGAGAAAACTCATTTCAGCCGCTTGTATCCGAGATCTCGTTCTTTCGGTCATAACCCAAAGCTCATGACCATAGATGAGGGTGGGAACGTAGATCGATCGGTAAATTGAGAGCTTTGCCTTTTGACTCAGCTCTCTCTTCACCACGACAGACCGGTACAGCGCCCGCTTCACTGCGGACGCTGCACCTATCCGCCTATCGATCTCACGCTCCAGTTTTCCCTCATTCGTGAACAAGATCCCGAGATACTTAAACTCCTCCACTTGGGGCAGGACCTCCTCCCCGACCCGGAGAGGGCATGCTACCCTTTTCCGGCTCAAGACCATGGCCTCGGATTTGGAGGAACTGATCCTCATCCCGACCGCGTCACACTCGGCTGCAAACCGCTCTAGTGAAAGTTGTAGATCACGATCTGATGAAGCCAATTGGACCACATCATCTGCAAAAAAACAGACAAGTGATTCTAAGGCCACCAAAACAGATCCCCTCAACACCTTGGCTGCGCCTAGAAATTCTATCCATAAAATACCCTGATGCATGCTCAATAATCCAGGTAGAAAAATCTAAAAAAGCTAAGTCTGGTCCTCTGGACATTCAAAAAACAAAACAAAACAAAAAAAAAATCTGTGGTAACGTTTTGTCTTTCGTCCGAAAGACTTCCTCAGTCTGAGATGTTGTATTCAGCTCATCTCAGACTGAGGAAATCTTTCGGACGAAAGACGAAACGTTTCTACAGTTTTTTTTCTTTGTTTTGTTTTGTTTTTTGAATGTCCAGAGGACCAGACTTAGCTTTTTTAGATCTATCCATAAAAGTTATGAACAGAATCGGTGACAAAGGGCAACCTTGGCTGAGTCCAACTCTCACTGGAAACGAGCCTGTGTACTTTAGATAATTTATTGGTATGTTTTAATGGGATTAGGGATAAACTTTACTGTAAGACCAACAGAACTGTGGGCCAAGTTTATGCAGTCACTGAGTAAGTGTAACCCACCCTCAGATCAGCGTGCTGCTTCCTCAGAGCGTCCACAGTGTATGTGATCTCCTGCCACGATTCGAGCCTTTCCCTGGCCTGTTTGATGAGATGATCCACCTCCCTTTTGGCATCCAACCAGTTTGTAGAGTCCTGCAGCATGTTGAGAATTTGCTTGAGCCTATCGGAGAGTTTGGTCTGAGAGTCTTCCCAGTGAGTCTGAAGCCTGTCAACTACAATGGAAGAAAGACATGGAAAGGGATGGACAAAAAAGCATACAATTTGAAAATTTGTAAGCACATTGGCATTAAATGCTAAAATGGCTATGCACATATTAGAATGGTCTCTATTGTAAAATGTAAAAAAAAAAAGTGCACAGTACCCCACCATTACCAATACCCAGCCAAAGAAAATGTCCCATTTCCCTACCCAACAATATCAATTTATAGAAATTTGGCCTTTCTTTAGCTCCAGCTCTCTTGGAATAAAAATAATAATACCAAAACTAGCTATAAACAAACAACTTGCGCAGTCATTTTTCATTCATTCATTTTACCTTTATATATACAGGCCGGTCTCATTGAGCCACGAGAATTCATTCACAAGAGGGGCCTGTTCCAGCCCGAACATTTAAAGCACAGACAACAATAACAGTAAACAATGACAACAATAAACTACAGTAAAAATGCAGTTAAAATAAGAGTAGTTTATAAAACAATAAATAAGGGTGCCATAAAACGAAGTGAAATGTTAAAAACAAGAACATATCTGCCTTATCTAAAAAAGTTAAGTCTGGTTCTCTGGACATTCAAAAAAAAAATAATGTAGAAACATTTCATCTTTCATCCGAAAGACTTCTTCAGTCTGAGGAGCTGTGTTCAGCTCAGTCTTATAAATAGCACCTTGTCATAGTGGATCAACCAGTTTGCTGCTGACAGCCAAAACCAGCTGCTCACATGATCAAGGAGGTCCATCAACCTACATTTTTTATATAAATTGTAAAAAGAGTGGGACCTAAAACAGAGCCTTGTGGCACACCATTGGTGACCGTAGCTAGATGAAGTACCGTACCATTATGTTGAGCACATTGCCGTCAACATGGAAGAGAGTTTGAGAACCTTCCAACAGTGTGATCTGAGAAGCCAATATCTGAGAACTTATAGCATAAGATGTCATGATCTACAATATCAAAGGTTTTGGACAGGTTTAGGTAAAGTGCAGCACAGTATATCTTAGCGTCCAAAGTTTCAACAACACAATTAAAAACCTTTAGCAAAGCAGTCATTATGCTGTGTTGTCAATTAGAGTATGAGTAGATCATGCTCATCTATTACCATGCCAAAATGTATTTCAATATCTGTAAAGCTGGCTGAGTAGTACCAGTTTTTGTGTTTGCTAAGGTTGACAAGCTTTTGGAGCCTTCTTGAATTGGGTTGACTTTAAAAAAAAGTACAACCAATGGGTAGTTTCTGAGAGACTCTATATACTCCATCTTTTGGTTCAGAAAGGCAGTATCTCTCAGGTTTCGACTTGTGAAGACACGTTGAAAACTCATACTTGACAAAAATTTGCACAATAAAAATGCAGTCTCAATTTTAAATGTTTGCAATCAAAAGGGTCGTCCTGACAATTATTTTTATTCTGTTGCTAATGCTTTAGAAACATGGTTTATTTTCAAGTACATGGTTTTCAAAATTATATTCTTGGACATGCACATTATTTTGTTGCTCAACTTCACCCACATTGTATCCAACTTAGCTTGCTCTTACCAATCTTTCTAGACATCCCCATTTTGATGATACATTATATTGGAGTATGCTTTCATAATGAAAATCTGAAGATTTAGATTAGTGTTTTATTGAATATTATTAATTATTATTATTTTAACTTTGATATGTATTCTGTCAAAGGACAACATCTGCAAAAGTATGAAAATACATCTTTAAAGATGGGTTGGAGTCTCTTCACACAAAATTAAGAAGGACTTGAGAAAACTACGCCCAAATTTTTGAACATGATTTAAACTCAATCAACTATACCGCAAGCTACGTTGACCCAAGCGAAAGAATGTAGAACGTGAGAACAACAAGTTAGCATTTGCACAATATTTATATTGTTTAAAAAAATACTGGAAATATTCAGAATTTTTTCAATGCTGACCAATTCCTGTCAAAATCTAAATAAACTGCTCACCTTTTCAGAACCTTTCGACCTTTTACCTTTTATTCCTTAAGGAGAACGATGTAGAAATGTGTGTGTAACACGGAGTAAAATCATCACGATGAGTGTGCGCACATACAGTAGGAACAACTCGCTGGCAGTCAACTGTATCATGACAGCTATAAATGTACTTATAAAGCACTTACGATTAAAAATTGCTGAACAAATGTACCTTCTGTTCACTGCCTCTGGTATGAAACTAAACAGTGCCGCAATGTCACAGCTGTGTCATCTCTGCATTTCTCCATCACTGCAGAGCTAATTTCAATGAAAACCAGCTGTAAAGAATGTTCAATAGGAGTCTGCTCAAATCAAGCTGTATCGCTTACCTCAAAACCAATGGCTTTCTAAATATAAGTTAAATCTGTTAAATCTAATAACATTGTCTTTTTCTGTGTTAGAAATTGCTAAGAAAAGGCCAAACCATTGACGGAATTAAAGCTAATTAGTCGTAACAAGACTGATTGCATATTGTTTTGAAATGGTTGAAGTACTGGTAGTTCTAGGTTACATAAAGTCAATTGAAAAAGACAGTTCACCAACATTCAATTTTAACGTTTTACGTATCATTACACAATTAGTTGACCTAAGTGTACAAAACCACAACAGATTTCAAAAGGGTTTACTAAAAAAAAAAACAATAATAATTGCTGTGTGGTAAATTAAGCCAAGCTCGTGATTCGACAGCTTGTATCAGAATCAGAAGAAGCTTTATTTTCATTGCACCGCGATACAATGTGAATATGTACGTACAGTTGTCCAAAAGATGGACGGAGTGCACAAAGCTGCTGCTATATAGTGCAACAGAAAAAGGGACAAAGCCATGAGGAAAGGGGTAGTGGCATTACATAAAAGATCTCTTTACACCTTGTCCTAACAGGACACAATTTAAGACATCAAAAAACTGCCAGCTAACGTGCATTTATTAACATGTTACATATGCATTTACAACGAGGCAGTCCATGAAGCACTAAACAGATAGTCCATTGTCCTGATAAGATGAAGATCAGCTGGCACAGTTCTGATAAGCCTCCACGGGGAGGGAGGGGGGTTGCAATAGACTAAGCTTTTCCTTAGTTTACACATTTTCCAGGAGAAATTGATAAGCCAGCCTGTTCAAGGCCAGCCGAGGAGAGATTCAAATAACCACAATTGTTTATTTATTCAGGCAGAATATTTTTCTTGTCAGCCTCGAGTCTGTGCTGATACTTCCAAGGTCCGAAATGGCCAGATTAGGGGTGCATTCTACTGGTCCGTGCTTATGAGCCTCTTCAAGATGGCTTTCATTGTTGACGAGTCCCAAAGCAGCAGGTGGCCTGTGATTCAACTCACTTCCAACTTACATTTTTGCTCATAAATCAGCTGATTTTGAGTCCTCACAGCACGAACCAGACCTTCACATAGACAGCAGCCTGACGAGGTCCAAATTAGCTGCAACTGTCTTCTTTGTATGTTGATAAACCAGGATCCAGACTATTCCAAAAACAGGAAACCTGTTATTATACATCCAATTATATGCAATTTTGGCATCCTCTTTCAATAGCAGATGTAGACACATCACCCCCAGAGATATATCCAGCTGCACACGTCTCGTCAGAGCATATGAAAGTTCTCCAGGAACAGTTAATAATAATAATAATAATGAATTCAATTTATAACGCACTTTTCATTAGTGAAAAACTCTAAGTGCTACACACATTGAATGCTACACACATTCATACACCGATAGCGGGAGACTACCATGCAAGGTGCTTTCCAGTCCTACCGGGAGCAACTCGGGGTTAAGTGTCTTGCCCAAGGACACAACGACACATGGTGTGGGGAACCGGGATTCGAACCGCCAACCTTCCGATCGGGGAACGACTGCCATTACCACTACGCCACGGCCGCCCAGTTGTAGATCTTCCTTTAGTGGCAATCCCTCTCAGTAGTGACTTTATCAGTCTCATGTAATGTTGTGGATAAATTTTGGCCCACTGTTCTTTACACTGTTGCTTTAGTTTATTGAGGTTTTGGTTCTTTTTTTTCTGTTTCAGTGAGGTCCTAGTTAAGCATTTCAGTCAGCCTAAGGTCTAGACTTTGACTTAACCATTGACCACCTTGACTTTTATATTTTCAGCCATTGTAGTACCTTTGCTGTTTTTTGGGATAATTTCATGACCCAATTTTGGACAAGCTAGTTGTCAGACAGCCTCACATTTAACTAGAGTACATGAGATGACTCAGTGAGGACAAGGTGCTAAAATTTGGCGGCTGCAAAACCAACCCAAATCACCACCCTTTCACCTACATGCTTGCAGTTAGTATGAGGGGGCTTGTGCTGGAATGCAGCATAATAATAATAATAATAATCATCACTTTATTTAAAAGCGCCTTTCAGGACACCCAAGAACAGCATAGACATGTTTCCAAATATAAGTAATTAAGGGTCCAAGCTAGTGGAAGCAGGGAAACTTTCAACCCTATTGAAACTGTTCTGTATTTCATTAGTTGTAATTTTATTCCGTAGAAGTCATGCCGCAGCCCAAACTGCCCGTAGTGTATTAAGACGATATTTACATGGTAGTAACTGTGGTCTATGACTACAGCAGAGAAAAATACTCAGACATGTTCACCTGTAGGAGGCATTATAATTTTGCAATCAACTTTGTGTTTGGTTGTTTAACTTCTAAACCGTAAGTCACAAAGAAAGTTCATTCTCAATAGTCCAGGTATCAAATCCGCTCATTCTCAATCAGTTCATCTGGACAGTTTCTTTTTAGCAGAAACGTTTCACCCTCACTCCAGAGGGCTTCCTCAGTCAGAGTAGTCCAAAGCATGCGTAAGTCGCAAAGTTTTTTTTATATATTTTTTACATTTTTGTGGCACTAGTGGCCTTTATTGGAGAGAGGGAGAGGGTGAAACGGAGGAGAGGGGGGGAGACACCACAGAAATAGCTCGCCGGGTCTGGGACGCGAACCCGCGAGCCTGTGGAGAGGCGAAAGCCCCAAGCATATGTGCCCCGCGCTTATCTCACTACGCCACAGCGGGGCACAAAGTCGCAAAGTTTTATGGCTATAAACCTAAGTTCCCTGTATGCTACGGAGTCAGGTGTTATAGACCACGCCCATTTCAGCAAAAAAATTGTTCTACATAGCAAAATTTTAAAAACCTACTTTTGAATGGTTTTCAAATGTTTTAAAGTCTATCACTATACAACTCTATATAAAGTTTAGATGTCATTTGCAGGGCCGGCCCAAGGCATAAGCAAACTAAGCAGCTGCTTAGGGCCCCGGGGCCACTAGGGGGCCCCCTAAGTGTAATTGAATTTTTTTTAGTAATGATTTCTATATTATTCTAAAATTTAAAGTTCAGCTTTTGCACATTGTTGCATACATTTACTTAGTTTTAAAAACTAATTATTCAACTTTTAATTTCTTTTCATAACCATTTTGACGTGGTTTCAAGTAATAGTTCATTTACATTATTTAAGTATTTTCTTGATATTTTTTATTTTGTCTGTTTTTGCACAATTTAACTTATTTTTATGTATCTAAGTTATTTTATCTGTTTGTTGTTGATCTTGCACTACAAATTATTTTGAGCATTACTGGTGCAGTTGTTTGGAAGCAAATATAATAAACCCGATGACACCTTTGCTGTAAAATACATTATATACTGGTGGTGTTTTTTCTTTCTTTCTTTTGTTTCTTTTAGAAACATATGATATATATACTGTATGCATATAGGATCATGTAAACAGTGCTGTCAGAGTTTAAATGAGTTTATGTCAGGTGGGTGAATGATCTGATCATCTGACTGTTGGTTGCAGTAATCCACATTATTAGCAGAAATAGAGGGCCCCAAACCAAATTTCGCTTAGGGCCCTATGGAGGCTTGGGCCGGCCCTGGTCATTTGGATTATAAATGTCCAAGGAAGAATAATTATGTTGTTAAAACCTGGAAGATTTGTGAAGGCAAATAATGTTGGCAAACTAGATAAACACATTTGTAACCTATTAGGGGAGTTCATTATGAGTTGTTGGGCCAAACTTGTTAAACGTTAGCATATAGATTCAAGATTCAAGATTCAAGAGCTTTTATTAACATTGCACCAGTTTTCACCAATACAGCGTGATTATGTGTGCACAGTCATCCTGAAGATGGGGTGAGTGTGTAAAGCTGCTGCTTATTCAAAACACATGACATGTTCTTCAGCGCGGCCTCTCTCATCCGTCTCGGGATGAAGGTCAAAGGTGTGAAAAAAGGGAAAGTACCATGAGGGTCACAGCGTTGGTATTAAAAAAAAAGTATCACATTTTGTCTGCCAAGACACCACATGACACAGTAAAAACCATACCAATAAGCACATTTCGGACAGTTACATGTTGCATGTTGAGATATATGCATGGTTGCATATAGGGAGCGCTATAACATAAAAATAAAAACCATTCTGCGAAAATGGCCAATTGGATCTTTACAAAATCTGGTACAGACCTTTAGGACAAGGACCTGAGCTAATACCTCAAGAATAATATTTTACAAGAGAAGTGGACGTGGCCTATAGTATCTCAAAGGAAAATTGTCACAAAATCAGTCATGGAGCCTAAACTGTCAGGGATTTTAAGAAGTTTTTTTTTATAGAAAAAATAGTGTGTTAACGTATATACTATTAAAAAATTCCAACACCCACCAATATACTGTAACTACAGATATGGTCAAAACCTGAAGAACTGTAACTCCAAAATCCTAAGCCTAATCATTGAGTATGTGATTGCTTCTTACTTGTTTCAGTGTACTGTATTTTTTACTACAGATGAATAGATTTTGAAAATGTACCGTTATGTGTTCAAATTGGCATAATGTGCAAAAAAAGTTGAAAAGTTTACAAGTCAGTGGTGAGACCAGCTATGTTGAATAGACCATACAACATAGCTGGTCCAGACCGGAGATAAGACAGGAGAAAGAACTGGAAGTGTCAGAAATGAAGATGTTGAGGTTCTCCTTAGGAATGACAAGAATGGATAAGATTAGGAATGAGATAATCAGAGGTACAACACATGTTGAAACACTGGGAGATAAAGTTGGAGAGAATAGACTGAGATGGTTTGGGCATGTCCAGACAAGGGACAGTCGGTATGGACCTCATCATTACAGAAAGAGCGTGGACTTTCTTATTCCTATGACTTTATTGTGTGATAACTAGGTCTTAGAAGTGTAGTGGACCTACCCAGGGTCAAATTAAGGTTTTTGAACTGTCCAGTGATGACCTTTACTGACCTCTCAGTAAAGCAAGACATTTACTACAAAATCATTCATTTAGCTATAATCTGATAACATAGTCACCAAAAAGAGACTATTTCTATCTTTGATTTTAGGCTGATGTGATCAAAAGAATAACTTTTGTCATTTTCATGATGTGTGCTTTTAAGCTGTGTTATTCTTTAAGAGTTAAACTGTGTTCACTGCTGTGTTAAAGGGAAATCTCGGGTCACAGAGACCCGACTGTTTTGTTTAGAAATAAGAAGACAGTTTAATCCGTTGTTTTTCATGAACAAGGCTCCAGCTTCTCTGTCTTTCCCTAAACAAATCTCCCTCTGCTCTGGCTGTAACCTTGGGTCCTGATAAGACAAGTGAACTCCTCGACTGGTCCTTCCTTAAGTACTAGTCCTAAGTTTTGCTGACACACTTGAGAGTCGGCAAGAGTCCGAGAGTTTTCTGGGAGCTTCAAAAGAGATGTGAACCCTTCCCAAGAGCTGGGTACGTTTGGTCAAGAGCTAACGACCTGCGTCTTCAGCTAAGGACTGATAACAGGCTGTTATGAATCCACTTCGAATAAGCGTAACCTCAAACTTTGTTATTCCTTCCTGGAATAAATTATCTTGAGCCAAGAAACCACGACTGTCACGGCTTCTGCCGACGAAAGCGAGTATCACCGACACCGACAAGGTAAACACGTCTGGAGTCCAGCTTGGACTTGCGGGACCGACGACTCGTCAGTCCAAGGCTGACCACAGCTCTTTGCCAGAACCAAGGCGGACGTCTTAAGGTAAAGGAGCAGCTGTTTGCTTACTGGAGGTGTGATGATATCTTAGCTGGACGCGTACGGAAGAGTGTCATCTGGTTTCATAAATGCAAGATAAACTTCCTCTCTTAACCTCCCAATTCTTCTTAAATCTTTCCTCCTATTATTTCCCCTCTCAATCTAAGCTGGAAACTAATTAAGCTGAAGAGCCCACAGACTAAATATGTTAACATCCAATATTGAAGTCTGTTGTGTTAAATTTAAGTGTGCTGACGTATTAATTTGAAAGAAAGTGAAATCATGTCAATCAAGTGTAATGGTGTTAATTTAGTTGATTTATTTTAAATAAATGATAGTGTCTCTTTGACATATCAAACTAAGTTAACGTCTTTGTCACTTAATGGCTTTGTGTATTTATCCATCATAAAGATCACAGAATATTGGGTAAACTGAAAAAGAACAGAATCCGTGAATTTACTATTCAATCTGAATAAGTAAATTAATTAAGGTAAAGAGGTCAGTATTAATATTGACCTCCTCATAACCCCTTACAGAAGAATTATGATTCTTGATTTTCAATGTACTGTAATAAATTGGATGAATAAAACTTTAACATTGAAGTCGAAAGTGCTTGGAATTGGCAATAAAAAATCCTCTTTGCTAATACAGAATTTATTAGAACGTGTATCTTGGTGTCAAATTCAAATCATTCAGGACACGACATTTCCAAAAATATTTAGACAAAATGCCTCGACTTAATATTCTTGTTGCTAAAGACCCAATTCAGAAAACTCCTTGAATGAGACAAAACATCAACATAAAAATGAAGCTTAGTCAATAAAAAAACAAATCTAAGATTACATGATTTATTAACTGCTCATGTGGAAGAATATCAAACATGGTCTGTATGGGTTTGTAAAATAAAAAACAAAAAAAATTGAGGAATGCTTTCTCCATCCTTGAACTAAAACATGAAGCAAAGTGTTTAACTTACTGCGTTCCGTAATGTTGTTGCGGGTCTCCTGGTTGCTGGTTTTGTTCTTTAGATTTTGAGCTGCTGTGACTTGTTTTTCCAGTAGGGGGCGACGCTGGTCAAGCTCTTGCAGGGATGCCTAAAAACAAATGCTTCGAATTTTACGATATAAACAACGCATGATTTTTTTTTTGTGTGTGTGTGTGTGTGTGTGTGTGTGTAAACTTTAAATAGTAAAAAAGAAAAAAAGCACAAAAACATCAAATTATTCATTTTAGTTTACTTGTTTGTTGCAGTCTAGCTCCAAGACTAACCTTAAGTTGGCCAATATTTTCATTGATGTCGTCCAGGTCAGCCACCACCACTTGCTTGTTCTGAACCATGTTATCCAACATGGTCAGCCAGTCGGCGAGCTCAGCCCAGGATTTGTTGAACTGAGCAAGAGCTGCAGATTCAGGCTGGGAACTTTCTAACGGAGTTTCATCTGGGACATACAAATAAGGTTAGAGGAATATGATTGACGTGGAAGATACATACATATAATAAATGTACCAAATCCTTTGTAAGAGTTGCATTTTTAATGGTTTCATACACTCATGGGCATTAATGTCATAATAATTACAAGATTTGCATTGTTTTATTAACCAACCATTCTTTTTAGAACAATTATACAACAAATCCTTTTTAAAATAAAGATTTTTGGGATTCATTGATAAGAAGTAAGTTTGGAAGAATTAAGGTGAGTCTTTTAAACCTAATAATAATGTTAAACATAATGATAGTAGCATCATGAGGTTATACTGTTGCATTTAACGTGGATTGAATCATTAAAAATAAAGAGCTATACATCCAAATTCCTCAACTTTACCTCAGATCAACAGCTAGATTGATAGAACTTGGACAGAACTGGGTGATCCAGGCCAGTGATACCAAACACACATCAAAACTGGTTTCTGATTGGAAAAATCAGACTAATATCAACTTTCTCAAAGCCATGACCTTAATCTGATTGAAAATGGTATAGACTATGCATAAAATACCAGGAGCCTCATGTACAAAGGGTGCTTATGCACAAAAATGTGGTGTACACCCTTTTTCATGTAAAACCAGACATATCCAGAATGAAATGACCTTGGAAATGTGTGCAGCCCCCACACCAACTTCATGGCTGCTGCACACCCGTTTTTATGGTTATTGGTCCAGTGGCGACACTTGGAGGTGATAATGGGAGACTGTGCATTATTGTACACATTGGACACACTTGATGAACAATTAATACATCCACATGTATGCAATTAGATCAGTGGATATTAAAGCATTGTGCAAAGTGGTGCAGAAAATACTTCAACAATAATGGCTTTAATTTTATTAGAGGAGAGCAAATGGTGCAATATGCAGAGTGTGTATTTAGAGACAAAGAGTACTTTTATGGCTCACGACGATGAATGGCTCATCAGCCATTTTAGGCTTTCAAGGGCAATCCTTTTGGAACTGTGCTTGGAGCTGCAGCCAGTCTTGGTGGGCGACACAACGAGGAGCCGTGTGCTTTCTGTACATACAGCTGCTGACCACACTGGAGTTCTTAGCGACAGGGGTTAGTGCTGGGCGATATGGAAAAAAAATCATATATCACGATATGGAATTTTTTAATATCACGATAACAATATATATATCACGATATATACAACACGATGTGTGTGTGTGTGTGTGTGTACAGGAAAATTTTGGACCAAAGTAGAAAAGGAGTTAATAATAATAATAATAATAATAATAATAATAATAATAATAATAATAATAATAATAATAATAATGAATTCAATTTATAACGCACTTTTCATTAATAAAAATCTCAAAGTGCTACAAAGTGCAACAAAAGCAAAAATCAAATAAAACAAGTGATAAAATCAAGTAAAATTTGAGTTTCTACTTTGGTCCAAATTTTTCCTGCAGGTGACGGTAAAACAACGGCTGCTAATAAAACCCACGAAGAAGAAATCCGCTCTGGAAGCTGGAGTAAACAAGGCAAGAAACAGAAAAGAGAAAACGTTGCGTTTGATTCCGGTTCTGTTGTGTCTCTGGTCTGTTTTGTATTGGTTAACTGGACCCGAGTTCGGACTCGGTTGGACTCTGGGTTCGTGTCCTCTGGACCCATTTTGTCTCCGAGTTTCAGCGGAGCGAAATAATGGAAGCTAACAAGGTGAGCTTCCCCCTCTTTTTGGTAAAAGTTCTTCTTCTTGGGCTGCCTGTGCAGCTGTTTCTCCTTGTTGTGACACCGGTTGAGATGCTACTTCATGCCCCTGCGTCTCCATTGCTCTCGAGTTTAACAACGTAAAGCATGTGTCGCAAACCCGTGCGTGCGTCAAACATAAAGCAGCGCCGTCATCTCGCAAAACCACAATATGAAGCAAAAATCAGAACAAGCGCTGTACGACTGAGAATCATCACCAGCACAATATGAAGCTTCTTTGCGACAGTTATTTTTTTATTCATATTTATCACGATAGAGACGATATAAGGAAATTAGCACGATAGACACGTTTCTATCGTCCACACGATATATATCGTCATATCGCCCAGCACTAACAGGCCAGAGGCAGCTGGCAGACCAATCGGGACTGTGCCAGTCGACCCTGAGCCGATCCATGTCAGCTGTGTGGAATGGATAGTTATCCATACGTCAACCAGGTTTATCAAATTCCCTACCATGCAGTTAAACAGGCCAACATTAAAGCTAAGTTTGCAGCGACAGAGCATTTTCCTAGAATGGTGCTATCGACTGTGCACACTCTGCTATAAAAGCATCATCGCAGGATGAATACAGCTATGTTAACTGGAAGTGTTTTCATTCAATCAATGTGCAATTTATATGTGCTATGCAAAAGCAACTAACCAACATTGTGGTGAGGTGGCCTGGTTCAACGCACGATTCATTCTTTCTAATGAACAGCGAGGTTGGGAACAGACTGCAAGCTGGCACGGTGCGAGATGGGTGGCTTCTTGGTGAGTAAATTAAGTTAATCATCCATAATGTATGTCCATTTTTTCTTAATTTCAGCAGGTGTGCACTGCTCTGACACCACAGCATTTACACAGATTCTACCACTCATTCCTCCTGCACTTGTCACTAAAGCCTGAGGACAGAGTGTCAAACAGTATGTTTTTTTTACGAGCCTCCATCTGATTTAGAAGTATCTCCAACTCACTTTCCATGAAGTTCCTCTTTATCCCGCATGAAGATATGCTTATTGATAGTGCAGAGAACCACAGACACAATTTTCTGTTTGGCAGAAGATTTTTGAGTTTTACATTTCACTGAAATATCTTTAGTCATGCAATAAGCATAGCATGTTTGTGAATTAGGTTGTTTAACACAAACAACTGTGTCATAATGCTTACCATTAGTATTTTGCGAATAAATGCACTGATTTGATAACGTACTCTGAGTACTATATTTATCAGTACAGTATGTAAATATGTTAATGCCCAAATAATCAACTAAAGCTTGAATCTCTACTTCAGTTGCCCAACTGCCAACATCCTTGACATGTCAATATATTCAGACAACGAAGAATAGCCGCTTCTTAAAATACTGTATTCTTATGTGTGTGAATTATTTTGTAAATGCTTTATAATAGCACGTCTAAGTTTTCCATGCACTTTCCTAGTGCCACTTATAGTTTGACTAACTGCCCTAAAAAAGCTGTTTCCATCTCTCACTATATTTTCTGTTAACATGGCACACCCAGTTCCCCAACTGAACCAGATGCTGAATTTGTCTTTTCAGACTCTAAATTCAGCTTTCTGCACAGCGACTGTGCAACTTGTTGAGAAAGGGGGTTAAAATACAAAACTTTACTTTGGATATTACTAACAAATACAAGTGAATCGTCATCATCAGTATTATCGGTCTTGATATTTTTGATTCCTCAGGTGCAGGGCAGATTTCAATCTGTCTATTTATATGGAGGCATGTCAAGGGAGGAGTCATGTGCGCTCAATTCCACGTTGATTGGGATGTACAAAAGAAGTGTGCTTCGATTCATGTGCACGCACAGTTTCATACATCTGGATTTATTTGTGTGTACACTGCTTTCTCAAGTTAAGCATTTGCCATGTTTCAATAAGAAAACCAAGAACGTCTTTGTACATGAGACACCAGGAAAGCATCCATCCATTGTCTATCACTTGTTCCGAAGTCAGGTCGCGGGGGCAGCAGCTTGAGCAGGGAGGCCCAGACATCTCTTTCCATAACCACCTCTTCCAGTTCTTCTGGGAGGACCCCATGGTGTTCCCAGGCCAACCGAGGGACATAGTTTCTCCAGTGTCTCCTGGGTCTTCCCTGGGGCCTCCTCCCAGTCGGACATGCCCGAAGCACCTCCCTAGGGAGGCCCCCAGGGGGCATCCTTACCAGATGCCCGAACCACCTCAACTGGTGCCTCTCGGTGTGGAGGAGCAACGGTTCTACGCTAAGTCTCTCCTGGATAACTGAACTTCTCACCCTGTCTCTAAGGGAGAGTCCAGCTACCCTGCAGAGGAAACTCATTTCAACCGCCTGTATCCACGATCTCATTATTTTGGTCACTACCCAGAGCTCGTGACCATACGTGAGTGTAGGAACATAGACTGACCGGTAAACAGAGAGCTTTGCCTTATAGCTCGGCTCCCCCTTCACCACAACGGACCGGTACAGAGTCTGCAACACTTCATACAATCCGTCTGCCAATCTCACGCTCCATTCTCCCCTCACTTTTGAACAAAATCCCAAGATACTTGAACTCCTCCACCGGAGGCAGAACCTCACCCTCGAGCTGAAGAGAGAAATTCACCCAGGAAAGCAACCAGTTTAATTTAACTCTACCAATTCTTCCAAAAAAAGAGTAGTCAACATCAACCAGAAGTGTACCAGAAGCTTATTGAGCAATATAGAAAACAATTGAGGTAGAGATTAACCAAATATTAGTGGCGTTGACTGTAAATATTTTAGCCTACATATATATCCCGTGTGTAGATTAGAGAAAATCCACAAATTCGAACTTAAGTACCCAGTTTTGTCTTTAAAAATTGGTGAAATTATATGTTGTATAATCATTCAATCCTGGAAAAAAAATGGGTAAAATAAATAATTAAAAGCCCTAACTAACACTGTTATGTATACATTATGACCATCGAAAAAGTACAAAAACAACACAAGACTTAATTTTTCTGGTAAAAAACAACTAATCTTACAGGCTTTTTTGGCTTGAAGTGCAACAGTTATCCTCTCCTTATGCTGCCGCAGCAGCTCCAGGATAACGGTCCAATCTTTCCTTAGCTTTCCATATTTCACCTGCCATCCATACACACAAGTACACACAAAGTCAGTCAGTAGTGATAGGAGACTTTTGGGTATTCTTGTTCAATTAAAACAAAAGAAGAGGGTTTAGATTTAGAGTCAACAAGTTGTGGTGATGAAACTGAAACTAATATTTCAGGATGCTACACCTAACTGTAAAATTTTTCTGTATACTGACCTTGTCCATGTGGCCTGGAGGAGTGTCCTTCAACAGCTGGTTAGCTCTTTCCAAAACAAACTCCACTTCAGGCTGCTTAACATGTACTTCTTCAATAAGCTTCAAATAAAGGTTTTAAAGTGTACAGAAATTATTGACATTTGTTTCAACTATTAGTACTTCTGTTTTCTGACATTAAAGCAATCAGGTTTAAAAAAAGTTTGCCTCACTTTGGAAGGTGGCTCGACTGGACTTTGCTCGAGTTTAGCTCTGGTGTTTGATGCCCAGGTGGACAGGTCATCCAGCTGACCCTGGAGCTTCCCAAGCTCCTTTAGTAGAGCTTCAATTTCCAGTTGACGCTCAGGGAGAGCTTTGGAAACCTAAGAGAAGACTCACTGTTATTGAAAAGATTTGGCATTCAACAGTGGTATGAACTTGAGTTCTCTGATTTGGACTCAAGCCACCAATTTTGGCAATGATATCTGTTTTGGTTAGTTAAAGTCACAGTACCCCCAAGAGCCCTGCTTGATTAGGAATGTCTTCAAATGTACTGAAAACGTGGTTCTGAAGAAAATGTCTGTTGTATTGTTTTTTTTCCAACTACTCCCTTCTTCGTCATCCTCATACAAACAATTTGGCAATTGTTTAGATTTGATTTTAAAATTCTTTATCAAGGCCCTACACAACCGAGCACGAGACTGGGTCAGAGAGGTGATTTTGGTTTACAAACTAAAAGATCCCCTTCACCAATTTCTTTCTTTTAGCTATTCCACAAAGCTGAGCAAGAACTATTATTGATTCTGCTTTTAGGAGCTACACACTGAGACTGGGGAACGGCCTGCCGGAAGATCTGAGAGGAGTAATCCTGATACATTTAAAAGTAGACAAGTAAGCCATCTGTTCACTCTAGCTTTTAGATAGGATACCTTTTATTTCCCAGCTGTAAAGGACTTTGAATTGCATTTGATTTGTATGAAAGGTGCTATAGAAATAAATCTTGATAGTTTGGTTGAAAGGTTTTTGAAGAAGTTCTTTCTGGATGTTTGGATTTGGAATAACAACTACCATATTCATCGGTCTTTAATACGCTCCCGTGTATAATACGCTTTGACCAATTATTGCCAATAAACCAGAAAAAAACGTACATAATACGCTTCGGTGTTTAATACGCATCTATTATGCGTCACCGCTACGCGACGCGTCAGCGCCTCGTTTGCCCTGCTTAAAATGGCGGCCACAGAAGCGTCAGCACGGAAGGACTTTACAAGATTAAAACGGTAAAAACTATTATTTCTTTGCTGAGAAAAAATATATTTCTTAGCTGACGTTATAGCACAAGGGTTCCCGAGCTTAACCGTTCCTTAATCAATTCACGAAATGGTCAAATTTGATGAATTTAAATTGTTTCGGTTTGACTTTTTCCAAACAGCCTCGGGGGCGCAACGAAAATAAATTATAAATAAATCGAATTTTATCTCAAATGTCTTTTACAGGTCAACAGTCTGTGAATTGAAGCCATATAATTACACTCTGTAAGCACGGGGGCCGCATCCGGCCCGCCAGGGGGTTTTAGTCGGCCCGCTGATGAATCTGAATTATAAAAAAAAAAGAATAAACGCTATTTTCTTAAAAATATGCAGTTCCTATGTTGTCCGCTATAGAGGCGCTGTGTTTTAGTCAGTTCCTATGTTGTCCTACTCAAACCGGCTGCCTCTAGGACCCAGGGGCGCTGTGTTTTAGTATGGGAGACGCAGCAGATAGCAAGCGGAGGCTCTGCTCTTTTTCCCTGTCTTCGTGTGTGCAGCAAGTGTTCCTCCTGATGTGAAACAGTACAAAAACAAGATTTCAGGGTTGCTGAGGGAGTTTGAGAAACGATTTCAGGTCTTTAGAAGAATAATTACGCACACGTCTTAAAAGATGGGCCGAGTGCACGAAGCCGCATGTCGGCACCGCTACAAAGGCGAACTCAAGACAGAATTTGCAGTTTTTCTCTCACCACTCACCATCAGAGCTTCTGTTCTCACTAATGAACATTAATAAAACAGCTACGCTCAAAGCTCAATTTATGTGTTCACAATTGCTTCCTAGATGTGGAAAATGGATTTAAAATTCATTCATTTCTAAATTTTGATGGGTTTGATGCATTTTTAACATGCAGGAAAGTGTTTTAACAAAACTGTGTTTTTTGTTTTAATGTCCAGAGGACCAGACTTAGCTTTTTTAGATTTTTCTACCTGGATTATTGAGCATGCATCAGGGTATTTAACAAAACAGTTGACTAAATGTTTTAAAACGTGCAATCACTGATCAGTTTTTTAATGTGTAATGCACTTAATGAGTAAAAGTGTAAAAGGACAATTAATTTAATGTAAATATTTTTATAATTTATTTATTCTTTGCACTAATACAAAGAAAAAAAAGTGGACTTTTGGAATGAGTATACTGGTCTGGCCTCCTTGAGATCAGATTAAGCTGTATGCGGCCCCCAGATCAAAATGAGTTTGACACCCCTGATCTAAACAGAAGGTATCTGTTTATGGTAGCTAACAGCTAACATGCAAAAAGTGATTTTTTTTTAGCTCTAAATATCTTCTGCAGCTAACAGGTTGTCAATGACCACCAAATAATTACATTCTGTAAGTTTCAAGAAAATCTGTGGTGTGGTTTATGAGTTATCTTGCAAAAAANTCTTGTATCGGTTTGTCGCCGCCTGGAGAAGCAGGCGAACGTCTGAATGGGACCGGTGAGGTAAAAACGAGGTGCTTGTTGCCATGACGATAAGCCTACAGCTAAGACGAATCCTCGCACAAACGTACCAGCTCCCACTCTTAGGAGTAATATGTCAAAACAATTACCATTTCTTTGTTTTCAGCTTTAACTAAATGTAGTGTTCTTTTGTGAAACGGACTCCAGGTGAAAACTGACTCCTTCGACGATGATGAGGCTCGAGTATTCAAAGGTTTCTTTGTGCAAACGTCATTTTGTACACCTGAAGAGGAAGCAAAAAAAAAAAAAAAACTGCAGATGGAACGTTTTACAAAAATCGGTCCAGTGAATTACGATTATTTGCATGAAGCAGCTTCAGTGGACATGATTTAACCATGTTTTCATTCTTTAACTTGAATGAATTATGACGTTTGACCAAGTAGATTATTTTTATTTATGTTGCTTCGTTTGGATTTTTATGGTCAAACGCCAAAAAGACATAAAAGTTGTAAAATTTTAGGGCAAAATCAACATTATAGATTAAACAGGATGAGATTCGAATGAGCTTCAATAAAATATTAATTGTTCTGAACTTTTGAACAGTTAATATCTTGCCTGTTGCAGATGGTTCATTTTCAAAATGGTGACTGCCGAGCTGACAGCAGAGCCAAGGCCATATTAAAACAGCCAAAATATTAATATTTTAAGCAGTTTATTTGGTTCGGTATTATAAATCTTTACATCGCTGATATTTTCATAAAATTCTGTGGTTAGTTGAAAGCACAAGCAGCAGCGGCAGCTAGCTGTAGCACTTCTGTCAGAAATGCCATCATTTTATCCTAAAATAATTGTGGAACAGGCAACATTGCAAAGGTTTATAAAAAATGTATCGGTCTGATTAGATTTAAACTGTTTCTCTAAACTGAGGTCATCGAGTCATCTACTGCAGGTAAGATTTTTATTGTTAATAGTTTTTCTACAGAACTCGACTTTAAAAGAGCTGAAGCATCTTATTAAAAGTAAAAACCAAATTAATGACGTATGCAGTTTAAAGTTTAACAGTTTAAAGATTTGACTTTAACGTGGTTTTGAGACGTCGCAACATAAACAGAAGGTTCAGGTTCAGGTGTCCCCGCTCTGAAACAGTCAGAAACCAGCCTTCACATCCAGAGTTGTTCTCTTTTATTCAGCGGTGATGAAGAAAGCTCGGCCGTGTCCGATTTTATGTTGCTGCACGTCTAGAGTTACCGAACTGAGAGGCGAGGAATCAATAAGCTCAGAGAGGATTACATTTAGGTCATGATTCATTTGGAGCGCTCAGAGGAACTCAGGCGCCACATCTGCATGGGAACAAAAAGACAACGTGTGGTTACGCTGATGTCCCCCGTCGCTGAGGGATTTGAATAGTGAATGTTTGTAGTTTTTGGAGATGAGTGTTTTTCTGGACTAGAATTGAACAGGGAATGAAATAAACCTACATGTTTTTGATGCAAAATATTCAAGTTGGGAGAAGTTACACTGTGGAGAAGAACAGAGGGAGGTTCAGTGTTTTCTTGTCTGTGGCAGAGCTGAATGATGGGTCCTGGAGAGTGGAGGGAGACATTCTGTCAACCACCAGGTGCAACGGTGGAGAAGTGTGTGTGTGTGTATGGGGGGGGGGGACCATAGATTAATCTTCGGCCACCCCAATCATTTGAGGAAACTATACTTTTAATTAAAATAAAAACCAGAAACTAAAGTTTCCTAAAACTACAAGTAGCTCACAAGATGGAAGCACATGTTGTATTTCGCTCCGCCCTATAAATCACATCAGTCCAAATATGTCTAACAAAGTGGAAAAATCCATAAATACGTCGCTTCGCCATATACGTCGCATCTATTATGTGTCACCGGTGACAACCCAGAAATGTGGGCCGGTGTTGTGCCAAAAATCGAGGGGCTGCTGCTAAATGACGGCCGCGGGAGCGTGCACGGGAGGACTTTAACAAGAATTTAGCAAGATTAACACTAAAAACAATTATTTGTTTGCTCAAAGTTATAGTAAAAGAGCGTCTCAGTCTAACTTTTGCTTAATAAATGCACTTTGACGGTCAAATCAGCTGCATTTCAAAACCCGATTCACAGAAGCGGGCATGCGCAGAGGGATGAGCCGCTGTTCATTTCTTCAAAATTTAACAAGATAACCATCTAAAAACAATTATTTGTTTACTCGACTTTATAGTAAAGGTGTGTCTCAGTCTAATTTTTGCTTAATAAAAGGACTTTAAAGGTCAAATCAGCTGCATTTCAAAAGTAGTCGCTGTCTCGGTGCTCCGGGAGCATGCAGATGGAGGAAAAAATAAAGGAAAGAGGAACGATGTGCGTTTCTTCGAAATTTAACAAGAAAAGCACCTAAAACAAACTTTTGTTTGCTTGAATTTATAGTAAAGTTGTGTCTCAGTTGAACTTTTACTTAATAAATGCACGTTAATGGTCAAATTAGCTGCATTTCGCTGGGGCGGTGCAGTAAAATGAAGCTGGTTTGATGAATGCTCTAAGCAGCGAGCAGAACGAAAGTGGCAGGCTATGGCAAGCCGATTGTGTCATTTATAGCTGGTGAAAATTCTAAGACATCCAGGACATGGTAAATTAAAAAAAGTTCAAGACAAAAATAATAAAGTATAAAGTAAAGCATAATAAATAAAGTCCAGTTGTTTTTGTCTTGAACTTTTTTGAATTTATCATTATAGCCACTTTAACCTATTACATGATACAACAGCATGCCCTACTATTCTGCTGCTTTCTAGTGGCTAAAAATGCTAGTGTTCAATATTTTCAGTCAGAATGAATGAAAACGGTCATATCTCAGCCAGAAATTGGTTTATAATATGGGGAAAAAGCCATAAATGTGTCGCTTTGGCCTATAAGTCACAGGGCATGTAAATTATGCAACAACAAAAAAGCAACTTATACAGTGACGATTATAGTACGTGACAGCAGCCATCTTGGATTTTGTCGTGGCAACCCATTTTCCTAAAAGAACCTTCCTTACACATATATGTAGCCAAACAACAAATTGGGCTTCGGTGCCCTCACTTATTTTTCAAGTTGTCAGGCTCAGAACATGTGCGGACAGATGCAGGGACGAACAAAGGAGAATTTCCAGTTCCCTCTATTCACTCAGCAATGGAGGACAAACAAACTGAAGCCGCCCTTTAATCAGAATTTCTTTCTAATTCAAGTCGCACGGAGGGACGTGACGAGGATCGTAGACATGATTTGTGTTGCTCAGGAGTCACATGAAGGAATACACCATGTTTAGAGTGAATAATAAAAAAAAAGGAATGAAGGGAAACACATTGGTTTATAACGTAAAGACAAGACAAATGAAGGTAAAGGGATGTGAAATGAGGATTTTGAGCTTCAGAAGCTGCACCACATCTAATCAGATGTTTCCACCTGCAATCTCCGAGGAGTTACAGTCCCCCTGAACTGTGTGTCAGGGAGCGGACTTATCTGAGGGGAAGGTAATTTACCAACGGATCAAACGCACGCCTCAGAGCGCCGGTGACGTGGCGAGCATTGGACTTGCTGCTCCTCCTGCAGCCGAGCTGAGGAGGAGGAGGAGCTCAGGTTAGTGTGACAGGTGGAGAACAGATTGTTGATGCTGGACACAAAACGGCCGCAAAAACAACCCATGTGTATATTGCATTATGCAGCTTTGTGCTGAACAGATTCAGTTCAGATACATTTCATGTGGATTTTGTTTTTGTGGCACGAACAACCTAAAATGTACTTAAAGGGGCATTTCACATCTTTTCAACGGGGGTTCTATAGAAAGTGATTTTATATCAGCTGAACATCACTCTTTGAACCACCTCAGATTGAAGACAAAAAATTTTTTTTGAATGGATTGTTGAGCTAACGACTAGTCCGAGTATAGATGAGATCAAAGTAGATTGTTATCCTAATCCTAATCTGATTCTATACTGAACACATTAAACCTGAGTCTGTGCACAAAGGGTTAAAACCACTCGGATACTGAGCAACTAAATGATGAAGCAACTAGCTCTCAGTTAGCATCTTTTTCTCTAATACTGAGGTTGTTCAAAAATCCACCTGCAACATGTAAGACATTACTTGTTCATAAATGTTCAACGGGACTCCATCTTAAAATATCTGAACCGTTGTTTTAAGGTCGGGGGGTTTAATGTTTGTAATATTTGTACAGAAATGTGTCCTGCTGGACTCGGAGGTGCCACCTTCTGCAAAGTCAAACACATCAAATCAACAAATTTCATGTATGAATGATAATTTTACACCTTTCAGGATAAAAAGGTTTGAACAGATATGCTGAAAATATTCATTATCATCTCGATGTGTATTGTTTTGCTGTATTTTATTGTTGACATAGTTAATATTCAAGTATTAACTTGGTTATTACTGTTAATCAATAATAATCTCACATTTTATAAAATTATTTCACTCTGAGGACAAAAGACTGCAAACCTCAGATGGTTAGTGTGTGATCCTAAAAGGGGTTCAAGTACATCTGATGTAGCTTGAATCCATGTTTTCCTCTAAAACTGACATTAGTAGCTGCAAGGTGTTTGTTATATTTTAGTTTTTCCAGCAGCAGGGTCTAGACTCCAGCTGCAGCTTCTGATCAGCTGCAGGACATTCTGACAACAGCCGAATGTATCGGGTCGTTCCACAGAAACGGTTAACACTTCAGGTTCGACCTCAGTAATAAAAATAAGAGAAAAATACTGTTAGAGAATTCAAACATTGATCATTTAAAACTTATTATTTTAAAGTATTCTGATGAATCATTAACCAGTTTGCTTTCCTAAAAGTATTTCTGTATGAAACAAAACATCTCTGAAGAACACAACTTGTTGCTTCCTGGACACAGAACAAAAACACTGATCAGGCCAGCTCATGTTTTAATCACAGATAATCTTTTAACATTACGTTATTGTTTGTTTTGACACTGCCATGTTTTCCATGTGCTATCTGAAACTGTCTTCCTGTTACTCATCATTGTCCTACTTTTGAGAGAATAAAAACCCAGCATGCACTTTCCAATTCGGATTTGATCTCAAACAGTTTTGAAACATGTTTCAAAGTGTCTTGAGGTGATCTCCCATTTTCAAAGTCTGCTGCTCTGAAAATTAATTATTGTCTCTCTTCTTGTGTGGTTCATGTTTAAGGTGAAGGTGTTTAAAAAAAAAATCCTCCATCAAATACATATTTTACAATGAGTATGATCTTCCATGCGTTTCTGAGCCTCACATGTTGGTTTCAACATGAAGGTTGTAAACCCCGAACTCCTCCTTGGAACTTCGTGCTTGATCAGCGATCATCGCGTTCCTCCAGGCCTCGGAATTTGCCAAGAACTTGAGTTGTGACTTGTAAAAACAAGAGTTCAATGTTCATTTTGAAAGAGATAAGGATAAAAATATTGTTCCAAATTGTTGTCCTCCTGGACTATGACAGAGAAAACAAGAATGAATGAACTCCGCAGTGATGGCCGCCTCTCCGTCCATCAATCAGTACTAATAAACACCTTGACAGCAGAGAGAAGGTGTGTTAATTACAATATTAATTTATTTTTACTGCTTGTTAGCTGCAATTAGTGGAAACAGGATTGACAAGCGTGATGACACTTTATCACAACGTTTACTGAAAACACAGCTAATTATGTGCAGTTTTTTCCAACAGTAGTTTGCAATAAAAAATTTTTTTTAATGTGGTTGTGAAACGGGACTAGTTGTAAAATGATTGCGCATCACACAGAGGAATGCCAGCAGAGTAACCCTGAACAGACACATCATGGCAGTAAATTAGTTTGGGAATCCAGCGCCTTGTCCATCTGAGTGATATGAGATTTTAGGGTTGAGTAGTTCTTGGCTGCAACACAGGAAGTGCAGCGATGCAACAACCAACACCAGACGTAGCTTTGTTTTGTTTTTAGAGCTCTGCTATTTTTTTATATGAACTTGTACTGTATATGTATGTGTATTTATATATCCACAACTTCTCCTCCTCCACCATAACCCTCAGCACTGGCTCTCCTCAGGGATGTGTGCTGAGCCCCCTTCTGTTCACTCTGCTCACATATGATTGTACAGCCACACTTCCAGGCTGTCATATTGTTAAGTTTGCAGATGATACAGCGGTGGTGGGATGCATCACAAACAATGATGAGTCCAGCTACAGACAGGAGGTGGAACACCTGGAGAGCTGGTGCAAAGAGAATAATCTTCACATGAATGTGAAGAAGACAAAGGAGATGATTGTGGACTTCAGAAGGAACAAACACACCCATGCCCCACTGAAAATAGGTGGGTCTGCAGTGGAAGTGGTCTCCAGCTACAAATACTTGGGTGTACACATGAATGATAACCTCAGCTGGAGCAACAACACCACCAGCCTGATCAAGAAAGGTCATCAGAGACTCTACTTCCTCAGACGGCTGAGACGAGCTGGTCTGAGCAGCCCAGTCCTCACCTCCTTCTACAGGTGTGCAGTGGAGAGCATCCTGTGCTCCAGCATCAACGTGTGGCATGGAGGCTGCACAGTTGAAGAGAGGAAAGCTCTGCAGAGAGTGGTGAAGGCTGCACAGAAGTCTGTTGGAGTCAGTCTCCCCACCATCACAGACATTTACACCTCCAGATGCAGGAAAAGAGCCACCTGCATCATGAAAGACCTCACTCATCCAGCACACTCACTCTTTGCCCCACTCCCCTCAGGACGGAGGTTGAGGAGCATCAAGTGTAGAACCACTAGACTGAGGAACAGCTTCTACCCTGAGGCTGTTAGACTCATGAATAAATAAAAATAAAATAAAAAATAAACACTGCAAAATATCACATCATACTGATGCTGATCTGTTTTCTTGTTGCTGTATTCATCTGTGTTCATCTGTGACCATCTGCTCATACAAACTCATGTTCGTGCTGCTGTGTATTACTAGTTGATGCTTTTCTTAGTTAGCTGTGTATTACTAGTTGATGCTTTTCTTAGTTAGTTCTAGATGTTATTACTGTTTTTCTCTTTCATTTGTTGTTGGATGTAACTGGGACCTCGTGTACATAATCTCGTTTTCATCTCATGTACCACATGCGGTGCAAATGACAATAAAGACTCTCTGACTCTGACTCTGACTCTCTGATATAGAGATACACACTGCTACCATGTTACAGCGTTTACTGAGGCACAATGCATTTTGTTTAGGATAAATTCATAACAACATAAAATCAGTTTGACACCAACATCATGGAAACATGAAGCACCATCACAGGAGGAATTAAAATAAAATATATTGTTGTATACGAGCAGAGACTGTTGGAGTACAGCATTAAAACAGCTTCACTGCAGTAAAAAGGGAAAAACATTAAAGGGGCTCACAAAGATAAACAACCAAAGAATGATCACCCCTAAGAAACCAGAAACTATATGTACAGTATACATATATAACCTGTGTACACAATTTTCTTCCACTACATGTACCACATGTGATATGCAAATGACAATAAAGAATCTCTGACTCTGACTTTACACACACACACACACACACACACACACACACACACACACACGCACAC
>JBBPBX010004522.1:65403-76337 GCA_038048925.1 Garcialebias charrua | reverse complement strand
GATATTAAACTCCCGCGATATCTCTCGTTGAGAGGTAACGTTGTCTCGCGAGACGCTAATGCTAGCGCTAGCAGAGCCCCTAGCAAGTCAGCGTCACGGACAGCATGGCTTCGCCGGATGAAGTTGCTATAGAAGACGCCCCAACTACTGATGGAGGGTCCCGGTGCCGCAGACGCCTCTACATTGATGGAGGGTCCCGGCGCTGCCGACGCTGCCCCGGATGTAAAGACACACGCGTAAACACCGGTGTGACCGGTGTTGCCAGATAGAGTCCCACCCACCCAAAGCACTCTTTACCCGCAAAAGTCAGAAGGAAAATCGCGGTGAACCGCCCAATCTGGCAACACTGGTGAGTGACGGCTGCAGATTCAGTGCTGATGCGGATATTTATGTTCAATTTTTGGAAAGTCCTGCGTGAATATCTATTTTTTTAAACAAAGTTGAACGTTCTAAGGTCTAAGGAGATTCAATCAGTAAAATGAAGACATCAGTTGGGTTTGTAATACATGTTAAAACAGAATAAAAGCCTTTTTGCGGCATAAAACCGATCTTTGAAGTTTTCTTGAACTAATATTAAAATCTCGTCTCGTTCTCGCGAGATCTGTGATTTGTCTCGTCTCGTCTCGTGAGTTTTGTGTATCGTTACACCCCTAATGACAACACATAGCACTTATACTTGTATTATAAAACATGACAGAATGAGCTATGCAGACTTGTGCACATGTGTTAACCACAGCCAGGAAGAGAATCTATCTGATGGAGAATAAATAATGTACAAAATGTTTTAGCAGTCCAACAAATACCCTTCTATTGATAGTTTTTTTCTGCCCAGCTAATACACTGCAACACAAGTGTCATATGAATCTTTGCTGGTTTTAGACCGACCTGGACTCCAGTGTAAATAACTACAGAAATCTCTGAGTAATCGTCTCAGACAAAAGCAGAACGTTTCCTCAGTGAAAACGTCCATTTAACTGAGATTCTATTAACCATTCGATTATACAGATGAGTTTATCTTTAGTTGTTCTAATTGTTTTAGATATGATTAGACCTGCTAGGGACAATGTGCTGTCACAACCACAAAACAACAGTCTGAGCAGGATTATGGCACATTTTTCACCACATCAAACACAGAGTTGACGTTACGCTCACAGTGAAGCTGAATAAAAAACAGCTGACGGGTGTCACTGCACAGTTTTTCTTATGGTGGATTTTTTTCAAGTAACAATGCTCCAACACTGAGCTCTGTGAAGACACTTATCATTGTATTAGAATTCCTACATGAAGTGTTTTTTTATATAATAAGGCTTGTCAAGATATAACTCTACAAAAACGCTTTTCAAAAAGTGTTAATGTCAAAATAACACCATAGTCCAGATGTCTGAACCTCACTGCTAACAGAACCATGGTGCTAACGGGACCATGCTGCTAAAAGAACCTCACTGCTAACAGAACCTTACTGAAACATTTCCAGGACATCAGCAGGTCTGAACAGGGCCTGTATGTTTTAACACACTACACAAATGAATCAAAAAAATCTGTACACATATTCCACTAGGTTGTGACATCACGTGCGCCGCAGAATGGTAGCACTGATGGGAGCTCCGCTTCGACTCACTCTTTTTGTGTTCCTGTTGTTTTAACTTTTTTTGCGCCTACACTGCACCCCCATGCTACGGGTATGACCGCAACACAATTTTGGAATTTTGTGTGTCGCTGCCTTGCCATCGTGGTTCAATTCCCGGCCCCCTTCCAGCCTCAGACTCAGCCTGTCATGGTGGTCGTCTCCATGATCATCTGCCTGCACGAACCGAACTCTACAGGACAGTTTGGTTCCGTGGGGAACCCTTCGATTTTCTCTGTAGGCTGGACCAGGTTCTGGGGGGTAGCTGCTTCGGTCATTATTACCATCATGCTGTTAACAAGACCTGCTAACAAGACCACAATGCTAACAGTACCATGCTGCTAAAACAACCTCACTGCTAACAGAACCTCACTGCTAACAAAACCTCACTGCTAAAACAACCTCACTGCTAACAGTACTATGGTGCTAACAATACCATGGTGCTAATGGGACCATGCTGCTAACAGAACCACACTGCGAACAGAACCATGCTGCTAGAACCTCACTGTAAACAGAACCACACTGCTAACAGAACCATGGTGCTAACAGAACCTCACTGTTAACAGAACCTCACTGCCAACAGAACCATGCTGCTAGAACCTCACTGTAAACAGAACATAATAATAATAATAATAAACTTTATTTGTATAGCACCTTCCTACAATGCCTTGCATTGACCAAGGTGCTTAACAGGATAAAAAGATGAATAAACTGGAACAGTAAATCAATGAAAATAGAATAAAAAACAACAGTAATAAAAGAAGGCAATGGAAATAAAAAATGCTACATGTACATACTAAAGTACCATCACTGCTAACAGAACCTCACTGTTAACAGAACCATTCTGCTAATAGGACCACACTGCTAACAGAACCATGGTGGTAATGGGACCATGCTGCTAAAAGAACCTCACTGCTAACAGAATCACACTGCTAACAGGACCACACTGCTAATAGGACCACACTGCTAACAGAATCACACTGCTAACAGAATCACACTGCTAACAGGACCACACTGCTAATAGGACCACACTGCTAACAGGACCATACTGCTAACAGAATCACACTGCTAACAGAACCACACTGCTAACAGAACCACACTGCTAACAGAATCACACTGCTAACAGAATCACACTGCTAACAGAACCACACTGCTAACAGAACCACATTGCTAACAGTACCACATTGCTAACAGTACCATGGTACTAATGGGACCATGCTGCTAAAAGAACCTCAATGCTAACAGAACCACACTGCTAACAGTACCATGGTGGTAATGGGACCATGCTGCTAAAAGAACCTCACTGCTAACAGGACCACACTGCTAATAGGACCACACTGCTAATAGAACCACACTGCTAACAGAACCACACTGCTAACAGAACCACACTGCTAACAGAACCACACTGCTAACAGAACCACACTGCTAACAGAACCACACTGCTAATAGGACCACACTGCCAATAGGACCACACTGCCAATAGGACCACACTGCCAATAGGACCACACTGCTTGCTAACAGTACCACATTGCTAACAGTACCATGGTGGTAATGGGACCATGCTGCTAAATGAACCTCACTGCTAACAGAACCACACTGCTAATAGGACCACACTGCCAATAGGACCACACTAACAGTACCATGGTGGTAATGGGACCATGCTGCTAAAAGAACCTCACTGCTAACAGGACCACACTGCTAATAGGACCACACTGCTAATAGAACCACACTGCTAATAGAACCACACTGCTAATAGGACCACACTGCTAATAGGACCACACTGCTAATAGAACCACACTGCTAACAGAACCACACTGCTAACAGAACCACATTGCTAACAGAACCACACTGCTAACAGTACCATGGTACTAATGGGACCATGCTGCTAAAAGAACCTCAATGCTAACAGAAACTCACTGCTAATTCATTCAACCTTTATTTAGGCAGGTTAATCCCATTGAGCCTCGAGGACTCATTTACAAGAGACCTGGTAATAGGACCATGCTGCTAACAGAACCACACTGCTAACAGAAACACATTGCTAACAGTACCACATTGCTAACAGTACCATGGTGGTAATGGGACCATGCTGCTAAAAGAACCTCACTGCTAACAGGACCACACTGCTAATAGGACCACACTGCTAACAGAACCACACTGCTAACAGAACCACACTGCTAACAGAACCACACTGCTAACAGAACCACACTGCTAATAGGACCACACTGCCAATAGGACCACACTGCCAATAGGACCACACTGCCAATAGGACCACACTGCCAATAGGACCACACTAACAGTACCATGGTGGTAATGGGACCATGCTGCTAACAGAACCACACTGCTAACAGAACCACATTGCTAACAGTACCACACTGCCAATAGGACCACACTAACAGTACCATGGTGGTAATGGGACCATGCTGCTAAAAGAACCTCACTGCTAACAGGACCACACTGCTAATAGGACCACACTGCTAACAGAACCACACTGCTAATAGAACCACACTGCTAATAGGACCACACTGCTAATAGAACCACACTGCTAATAGAACCACACTGCTAACAGAACCACATTGCTAACAGAACCACACTGCTAACAGTACCATGGTACTAATGGGACCATGCTGCTAAAAGAACCTCAATGCTAACAGAAACTCACTGCTAATTCATTCAACCTTTATTTAGGCAGGTTAATCCCATTGAGCCTCGAGGACTCATTTACAAGAGACCTGGTAATAGGACCATGCTGCTAACAGAACCACTCTGCTAATAGGACCATGCTGCTGTAGCTGCATTTCACTTTTTCACTTTTGACACCTTGTTTTTATATTTTTGTTGCATGCTTTGGTATTTCTTGTTGTTTTGTTTGTTAGTTTTTGGCGAGTTGAGACGGTTCTTCTCATCTTGAGCATTTCAATGCATTGTTGACCTTATGTTGATTTGCATATGAAAAATAAACCAAACCTAGTCATATAAAAGGCAGCTCAAGGAGCAATGTGAGCTTTTTCCAGATGAATCTTTGTTCAAATGAGGTGTCGGAGACTAAAATTTGAGCAAAGAGACCTAGAATACACCCCACAGCTAATGTAAAGTGAGCGAGACAGCCAGCACTGATGAGAACATAAATAAACTCATCACAGAACATAAAATGTCTTGTGTTAATGTCAGCAATCACCGTCTCCATCACTAAACACTTCGGTTTGATCCTGTGAGAACAGACCTTGTTGCGAGTGTGAAGAAGTGCTGTGGTTGCAGTGCTCTCCTCCGTTGGCGTGGACCGAGTTCCACAGACCTGACAGTTTGTGGGCTGACAGGAAGGAACTCGGGTCCCAGTCCACGGCGCTTTGTTCCGGGTAACCATTCCCACAGCTTTGGGACTTACAGGAGGAAGAATGTGACAATGGTACCTGAGTTTAAAGGGAAACGAAGACGAAGAGGAAAATAAGCAATTAGCGGATCATCTGGTGGTTTTATGGGCTTGTATCTTGGCATCAGGAGTACAAATCAGGCAAGTTCAGGCAAAACATCCAAGAAATGCATTAGCTCATTTGAAACGAGAGAAACAAAATATTAAAAAAACAAACAGACAATAATTACAAGGCAATGATGAACAACTCTGCCTTCTGTTTTCTTTTTGATGCCCCACGCTCATTTAAACATCATTCAGCTTTTCTACATGCAGCACTTGTTTAAAATCAAGAAAGCAAACGCGAGCTCTGTTTCTGCCGTATCAGAAACAACTTCAACTTGCATCTATCTATCTGTACATACAGACACAAACACCAGTTTAGCAAGCCCCACAGCCAAAAACTGTTTCTTCCAATAGAAGTTATGACCCAAATTGGTCTCTTTGTATCTACCGATGTGGGCTGCTCCTGCGTGCTCCGCCTCTCCTCCTCTTCCACGCTCTTACAGCAGCTCTGACAGATCCACAGGGGCACCTCTCCGAGCAGAGACTGAGACAGCGAGGGCACGGCGTCAGCCAGCTTTCGCCCCGGCGCCTCCCTCAGCAAGGCCTGGGAGAGCGCAGGTACGGCGTCGGCCAGCTTCGTGCCGTGGCCCACGGGGAGCCCGTTCACAGAGCCTGCTCCCCAGTCCTTGAATTCTCGGTGGCACAGGAGGCAGCAGGTGTGCATGGGCTAGACAAAGAAAAAGGATATTACAATTAAAGCTGAGATCTGTAATTCTGCTGGTTTACAAACAGAAGGGGAATAAAAGTTTTAGCCTCCTTTTTGAACAGCTTGAAGCCAGTGTTTGGGATTTGGGTCGGCATGCAAATCTTTTAAAAGGACCTGTTTGCTTATCTACAAGACAAGAGATCCGCCTTAGAGTCATCAAATACAAACTTCCCTTTCGCCCACTCTTCACTTTGACAACCGTTCAGCACGGGTTTAATGTTTGTGGGAGTGCACCGTTTCCATTTTCCATGATTTCAAATATCAAGTGCAGGCTTGCAAAGTCAATGCAAACAGTGTTTTGCCAGAAAAATTAGATATAAAAGCATCAAACGTAATTTAAAAACAGTTATAAACATTGATTTGAATGCCACAAAGCAAAGTAAACACACTTCATCTGCTTGTTTGCAGCGGTGTTTACAAAAGATGACTGGCTGCAATAATAAAAGGAGAGAAAAGAAAATAACCCTAAGGTATTATACACGAGCCAAATCTATGTTAATCGCATTGCTTAATTTCACAAGTTAGTCTTAAGGAGTGCTGCAGTCTGTAGGGGCTTTATAATTGACCATAACTGACGATTATTTAAGAAAAAAACAAAAACCGGTAAACAAAACAAATGCTGACACATTTAAAGACTTGGACGCTTTGCCTTTGGATTACCAGTCAACTTTTTTTTTTTTCTCACGCAAGTGAACTGAACAGTGGAAAACTGATAACATATGCAGCCACATGATACTGGCATGACATAATCCTTGTATCCACCCTCAGCTACCTCAGGAAGGCCATACACATGTGCAGTAATGTCAAACACACAGCATAGACATCTGAGATTACACAGCTAAAAAATGTAAACATAAAGTCAAAGTCAAAAGTCAAAGTCAACTTTATTGTCAGAACTGCAATATGTACAGGACATACACAGAATTGAAATTGCGTTTCTCTCAGTCCCTCAATGCAACAGTAATAAGCAACTAAAAATAAGCGTAAACAAACACTAAGTACAGCTAGAAACATGGTTTTTAATTTTAAACTCACTTTGAAAGGAATTTTCATTAATTTATCATTTTGTTTGCAAAAACAAACATAGTTGAATGATATAAGATATACAGGGAGTCCTCGACTTACGAACGAGTTCCGGGCCTAAGGGCCGTTCGTAACCCGATTTTGACGTAAGTCGGAACCCATAGCACGTGCGTTCGTAAATCCGGATTTTCGTTCGTAAGTCGGAAAATGTATGCTAGCGCTGCGCCAAACACCCGTTTTTCAACACAAACGTACATACTGGTTCATAAACATGCACAGAACTTTGTTTACAAACAGTTAGCTAACACACTTTCATCTAAAAACACCTAAAAGCACATACCAGTGCTGTATTTAATGTACAACTGTACTGTTCGTAAGTCCGAGTTGCCGTAAGTCGAGGACTCCCTCCCTGTATACGTATCTTGTATCATTTTATGCAATGTTCAAAGATGTCAGTGGCCCTCTAACACTGACTGCAATCCAGGTTATGCCTTCCACATGTAAACTGATAAGAATGGCCTTTTTTTTAATTTACTGTAAATTGTAAATAATTTATTTAACCTACAGTCACTCTCAGGCTGTAGATGTAAGGTTATCTGTTTGCTGAGAGAAGAAGAGGTGGAAAAAAAGTGGGATTATGAACATAAACTTGGCTTTTTGTACCACTGCCTCAGATTATTAGCTGGCACGCGCTGAAACTTTCTGGACGTTAGCTCCTGTTGTGCTCCAGAAAATGATGCGAAGTCGAGTGAAATGTCACGATGAAACAATGACTCAGTCAACTAAATGATTAAAATAATAACCTGGTTTTGTTTTTAGCCGCAAAAACAAAAAGAGACTAGCTGTTTTAGACCCGAGCCAGGCTGGGATGAAGCACGTTTGCAGCATGCTAGCTTGCTGGCGGCTAACGCTGCTAGCTGGGCGGTGGAGAGTGGAGCAGGCTGGAAACAGGACGAGCTGTCCGACACAATGTCACCTGTCCGGGGAGGAGATGGGCTGCACACCCGCTGACCCTGCCTCATTATTTAGTTAACTGCTCACCAAACGCCGCGACGCTCCACCATCCTCGACAAGTCTCCGACATAGCTCTTCTTACTAACGTTTAATCATTGCACCTTCGCTTTTTGTTTTGATTATGCAAAATGAAGGCACGACGCACGGATTAGCAGACTGGCGCCTAAACGTGGAGCAAACTATCCCGCTCCAAACGGAGCGATCGGTTTGGTTGTAGCTACCTGGTTCGCCCTGGTGCTGGCCAGCCTGTCCAGCTCAGCATCTCCCCCGCCGCCGCCAGCTGCATCGCCGGGAGAGACGGGGCTGGTCGCGGCGCTCTGCTCTCCCAGCACCAGCTCCTTCTGGACGGCCGCCTGCTGCTTGCTTTTCTTCCTCGCCATCGCCTCGGTGCTCGCGCTGCGCTTCGGACAAGTTTGCACCAGTTTCGAGGGTTCGACGGGGCACACTTTCGTTTCTTCTCTGACCCGACAATGTTCTTTATCTCCTCCAGTGAAGACAACAGTCAATATGGCGGAGGACTGGCACAGTCGGAGGTTCAGAGGTCAAAGATACTACTGGCGGCGAGGCTTCACTCCGCTGCGGAGAACTCCGTTACAGCGTCGTTCAGGAAGTGAAGCCGAGCGCCGCCATCTTTGTTGAGGGCAAGACCGCCACTCTGGCTTTTCCTCTATTTCATGTGTAAAAATACTATTTTAAACCAGCAACCACGATTATTTTTTACTGTACTGCTTCGGCATTGGACATGTTTTTTTTTTTAATCACAGTGCTGTAATGTATGGAAGCCCATTTCAACCACTCTATTAAAAAATAGCCAAAATTATCTCAAAATAATGAAATAGTATCTCTTTATAATGAAATACTATCTCATTACTGTATAATGAGATGCTATCTCATTATAATAAGATAGTATCTCATACTATCTCAGAAAGCATCTCATTATAATGAGATAATATCTCATTATAATGAGATATGAGATACTATGTCATTATAATGAGATAGTATCTCGTTTTAATGAGATACTATCTCATTATAATCTCATTATAATCTCAATATAATCAATTATAATGAGATACTATCTCATTATAATGAGATAGTAGCTCATTATAATAATGAGATGCTATCTCATTATAATGAGATGAGATACTATGTCATTATAATGAGATAGTATCTCATTATAATGAGATAGTATCTCATTATAATCTAATTATAATGTATTATTGTCTCATTATAATCTCATTATAATGAGATACTATCTCATTATAATGAGATAGTAACTCATTATAATGAGGTACTATCTCATGAGATAGTATCTCATTATAATGATATCGTATCTCATTATAATGAAATGCTATCTCATTATAATGATATAGTATCTCATTATAATGAGATACTATCTCATTATAATGATATAGTATCTCATATCTCATTATAATGAGATGCTATCTCATTATAATGAGATAGTATCTCATTATAATGAGATACTATCTCAGAAAGCATCTCATTATAATGAGATACTATCTCATTATGAGATACTATGTCATTATAATGAGATAGTATCTCATTTTAATGAGTTACTATCTCATTATAATCTCATTATAATGAGATAGTATCTCATTATAATGAGATACTATCTCAGAAAGCATCTCATTATAATGAGATACTATCTCATTATGAGATACTATGTCATTATAATGAGATAGTATCTCATTTTAATGAGTTACTATCTCATTATAATCTCATTATAATGAGATAGTATCTCATTATAATGAGATACTATCTCATGAGATAGTATCTCATTAATTTGAGATACTATCTCATGAGATCCTATCTAATTATAATGAGATAGTATCTCATTATGAACAGAATCGGTGACAACCGGAGGAACTGCTCCAAGTGGCTGGGGAGAGGGAAGTCTGGGCCTCCCTACTTAGGCTGCTACCCCCGCGACCCGACCCCGGATAAGCGGAAGAAGAGGGATGGATGGATGGATGGATGGATAGTATCTCATTAATTTGAGATGCCATCTCATTATGATGATATACTATCTCATTATAATCTCATTATAATGAGATAGTATCTCATTATAATGAGATACTATCTCATGAGATAGTATCTCATTAATTTGAGATACTATCTCATGAGATCCTATCTAATTATAATGAGATAGTATCTCATTAATTTGAGATGCCATCTCATTATGATGATATACTATCTCATTATATATATATATATATATAATGAGATAGTATCTCATGAGATTGTATCTCATTAATTTGAAATACCATCTCATTATGATGAGATACTATCTCATTATTTTCAGATAATGTTTGCTATTTTTTAATAGAGTTGCGGAAATGGGCTTCCATAGTAATGCTATGAATAATAAATGAGATAAAGGTTATAAGTGTGGAATCACTAGACTGAGGAACAGCTTCTACCCTGAAGCTTAGACTCATAAATCCCTAATCAGGATTATCACTGTTGGAAGAAAAAAATCGCTGTAATGCAACTTTGATTGGTGATATGTGCTGCTGATTGTCCATGCTGCTGATTATTTCATGCTGCTGTATTCATTCATTCATACTCATCCACCCACAAAGACTCATGTTCGTGCTGCTGTTGTTCGGTGTATTGTTTTGCACTATTAGTGATTAGCATAGATCTTTTATTGTACTGTTTGTCGTTCGTTTAGCATATACAGTATCTTAGTTTATATCTTGGATCCTTATTTACTATTTCTTTTTACACTTTATATTTTTGCTATCACTGGATGTAATTGGGACCCTGTGTGCACAATTTTATTCCATCTCTATTGATGCGAATGATATTAAAGAACCTTGAACCTTGAAGAACAGCTATAAAAAGCTAAACTAAGTTTCCTCAGTTTCGTTAATTTTCTAATATGTCATATTTCATTTGAAAAAAAGATAATTAACGTTAATAAATGTTGGGATCTGCAGTGTTTGGACCAAAGACTTCATACAAAAAGGGTGAGCTCACTTTAAAAAAAAAACTATTTAAACAAAATATTTACAAAGACATTTACAAACTGGTACAAAATATATATATATATTTCATTAACTTATTATATA